>JAIGNY010001051.1:575000-667500 GCA_020152595.1 Chiridota heheva
CCGTATGTCGTACCTGTGTTCTCGTCCGGGTCGTATTAAGCGTTTCGTGATAGCATTGTTACTATCATATCCGATACGCAGGCGACGACCCCGTCATTGTAATTGTGTGTTCACTCGTCGTCGTCGCATAAATTAGATTGGCCCCTGCTAATAACTAGAAGGAACACCCGTCTACCAATGCTCTATAAAATCAATCTCAATCTTGTCGCCATTGATAATAATAACCTTATCCCAAACGCAAGAATTAATTTAAGAAATGATCATGAACTGAATTGTTATGTTTCTTATGCTAAGAAGAATATTTATAAATACTCCTTCTTTCATCAAACACTGAAAGATTGGAATGCTTCACCACCAGATATTATACGTGCACCAAGTCTAAACTGTTTTAAAGCTAAACTTGCTATTAAAGCATGTTAATTGAATTTTTTTTCATACTTTTGCTACGCTCGGTTTGCGTTCATGTCCTCTAAAAGGATTTTTGCCGACTTAACCTGTTTAGATTCAGGCATCATCAGAAATCTTACGGGAGTTTCGCCCTCTGTATTGATTTTAAGCCACTGTGGAGCAAAAAAAAAAAAAAAAAAAAATCTTCACACCAATGTTTTACCCATGAGCCTCACAATTTCCCCCAATTTTCTCAATTTTGCAACCTACCTATCATCCTTGGAAATATCTCCTCAGTTCTGGTCTATCTTGTTTATCTGAGAAAATTGTAACATTATGATTTGAAATTGTCCTCTTTTCATCACTTACATTTTATAGCTTTTTCTTCTTCAAATTTTAAACCGTTTTTCGGGCATCAAAAAGAAGCAAAAATCTTCAGAGCTTCGCCTCTGGACCCTACCAAGACTTCGTTCATGAACCCCAAAGTTTTAACCGATTTGGACCACATCAACAACACCTTTTTTTATCCAGCCATAGACTCCATTATTGGAGACCTCAAGCACAGATTTGGACCACATCAACAACAGATTATGAAACCTAACTACCTTGTACCAAATTGTATGGAATTCGCCAAACAAGCTGACGGTGAGAGGCAGTGGAATGATTTTTGATCAATTTTCAGGAGATAGTTCTTCTCTGTCTCTTTACCCATGTAATTTTCCCCAATTTTCTCAATTTCAGGGGAAATATCTCCTCGGCTTGTTTATCTGAGAAAATTGTAACATTATAATTTAAAATTGTCTTCTTTTCATCACTTACATTTTATAACTTTTTTTTCAAATTTTAAACCGTTTTTATTTGAACCCCAAAGTTGTAACTAAATCTGATCAATTTTTAGGGAAAAGTTCTCCTCTGTCTGTTGAGAAATTGTAACCCAAATACTTATTTGAGTAGATTTTAACATTATAATTCAAAATTGTCTTCTTTTTATCACCTGATGACTTACATTTTGGAACTTCGTGTTGATTTTGAACTATTTGGGGCATCAAAATGAAGATGTCTTCAATTCTTATGGGCTTCGCCCCGCAACTTGACCCTTTCAACAGTCCAAGGCTTCGCCCATAAACCCCACAATTTTGCCCGAATTTTCTCTACTGCTCTATTTGCATGGTAAGTCCCCTTTGCTTGTTTAGAAATGGTAACCCAAATGCTTATCAGAGTAGATTTTAACATTTGAATTTGAAATTGTCTTCTTTTCATCAACTTCATTTCAATTTTGTGCCTCGGATTTTGTGTTGATTTTCACTGCCATTTTGGAGCATCAACAACAAGAAATTTGCGGTAAAATCTGGACCCCAAATAAGGCTTTTCCCTTGACTCTGCATGCAGAGGCCATTAAGCGGGCACACGTGTTACGCAGTGTCATGTTGGGCAATGCAGGGGCAATTAAGTTGGTACATGTGTCACGCAGTCTCATGTTGGGCACTTCAGTACTGATTCCCAAGCCAAAATCTCTGACAATGCCACTGGGGGAAGGTTGGGGTGGGGGGAGGGATCTATGCCCAACTGTTCTATATTGTTTGATTGAACAATTTAATTGTTTTAGAAATAAGTCGGAAAATGCAAATTTTCGTCTGGCAAATTTGTCTGGCTAAGTCCCCTTCCACCCCCTATATCTGAATCCTGGTCAAGTCTAAAAAATCCTTCAAGAGGACATAAACGCCAACCAAGCGTAAAAAGTATGAGTACAAAAACTAGTTAGCAATACAAGTGTTAGTATATTGTGGGCTTCCTGTGAAATTTCTTTACAAATTCACTGCCTGTTTCAGATGGAATAGTGTCCTCTCAAGGAGGACAAGCTCCCTTTTAGAGATGGAACCTACCCTTTCAAACATTTAAAAACTTTTTCTTGAAAGACTTTATATGTGATCTTTTCATTAAATAAAGTAACACAAATATTTTGTATACTTAAAAAATGCCTTTACCTCTGCCAACCTTTGTTTTTCTTATAATTTGTAAGAACTCTTTAAAATAAGGCCTTTCTATAGAGTGTGCGAGCCACCCAAAATGTTATTACTTGCAGCCCAGGGCAAATCTTACTATTTGGACCCGGGCCATTGTCATGACATAAACTGACGTGCCCTCTCATCTTCTTTATAAAGATAGGTGCCCCTTTACAGAGATAAAAATGTGTCATTGAAAATATAAAAATATGTGTAAGTCCTTTATTCAGTTATATAGTTGATTTTTTTATTGACAGATTAAAGAAAGTAACACAAACATCAAGCATAATACCACAAATTTCACTCGTGGAGCGCCTTTAGTTTGGGTTCTGCCACTGGCACTGAAGACTGAGTGTGAATATGGACCATCTGGCCCACTGATATTATACCAAGTTACATTCTTTCTCAGCAAAAAGAAATGATGGTCTTCTGTATAATCTTTGGACCCCTGCTTTTCACATTATTTTAGACATTAATATATTCCAATTCATGACCATTGTAATTGGCTAATTATGATCTATAAGTCTAAATCCTTCCGATTTCCAGACTTTTGACTCAGAAAATTTCCATTTTTGGGTAGATTTTTGGTATTAATTTGTTCAATTTTCCCGAATTTTGGACCAAAATATTTTGAGCATTTGAAGCTGTTAAAACAAGGAAAATGGGTCACAGGTAATTTTCGGCCGATAAAAGTTTCGAAATTTTTTGGAGGTTGGGAGGGAGGGGGGTTGAAGGGTTCACCCTATAAAGATATACTGCTGTACTACATGCTATCAAAATAGGACAGCTGGAAAGTGCCCCCAGATCCTGTGCCCCCCTTCCTCCCCCCCCCCTTCCTCCCACTCCAGATTCGAACATCTTCCGCCGCCTCTGAATATTTAAAAATTAAAAGACTTTGAGACTTGTAGGAATTGAAAAAAGAAGTCATATTCAGGTCGAATCACTTCAGGCATTCGTCGCATAATAATTGCGTGATGCGCTTTTCCGAGAACAAAATATCTGTGGTGCCACGTTCAGCATTACACGAAGCGTAGCCGAAATTAAGTGAAAATCCTTATTGACCAAGTCGAACTCGAAGAACAGAACGGCCATTTCTTCCTAATTTCAAGTGGGTGACAAAAATAGTATTTTTCTCTCTTAAGTTCCAGGGGTGATTTTAGGACATTATCAGAATGGTAAGTAATATATTAATTCAGTAATTTGAATTCATGTCTCTTTAAATGGATTAGAATGAAAGGAAACACCAAGGCCCATATTTAGAAACGTAATGTTAGTTCCGTGGCTTGTTACTGTATGCATAGAAATTAGATTATCTAGTAACGCGTAATAAAGAATCTCTGCCCCAAAATGCATAGGCCTAGTTAGGCCCACTATAGTGACAGTGAGATAAACACCTTAACCGGTAGGCACTACTTGCAAGGCAATACTTGTATACTGAGTGAGATAATTGCATAATACACTCGTAACGTTGAAAATGACTTGGACAACAACAAATAATAAGCATGAAATGAAAACCCTTCTCAAAACTGACAAAAGTACTTACGACTCAAGCTATGATTTGATTTTATTAGCATCTTAAAACTTTGAAGTATCTTTCAAATTAAAGTTACAAATGAAACAATGAACATTTTGTACGTAAAAACATCTAAATTACGGAAGATTTGACATTCCATTTCCAGTTACTTTACAAATATCTCACTTTTAGAAATGCTCATACAATGTATATATCACCTGAGTGGGCTGGCAACTGCTATTTTAAAAATGTTTGTCATCAAATGCGTGCAGTGTTTTATGCTATATGCACGTTGACTTTCACTGACGCTCTATTTTAGACAAGTTTTCAACAAGTTAGATAAATCCACCCAAGGCCACTGTGCGAAAAATAAATCTGTAAGGTCTCTCGCACAAAACGCAACTTTTCACAGTTTTCTTCATTAAACCTACACCCAAAACATACATGTTAGTTAATGGCTCAGTATATTATTATTAATATATATATATACAATATATATATATATATATATATATATAATATATATATATATATATATATATATATATATATATATATATATATATATATGTTTATATATATATATATGTTTATATATATATATATATATATATATATATATATATATATATATATATATATATATATATATATATATATATATATATATATATATATATATATATATATATATATATATATATATATATATATATATTTATATTGTATTATGTAAAAGTGTACCATGATGATAAAAGGCATTGTCAAAAGTTGACCTGAGATCATCAACTAAAATGGTACATGTAATATGCATTTAAGCTTCGGAAAATCTACCTGGTGACTTTAGGGTCACCTAGCCTCTCAGTCGCCACTACGTGTTATACCAATGTGAGCAGGGGGTAACTCAATGGCCTTTCAAAATAAAAACAAAGTGATTGGCAGTAGAGCTGTGACCGTTTAGCGTGTACTCGCTACACGCTCGCAAATCTTGTAAACGTTTACTAAATACTTCAATGCGAGTAATCGTTTTTCATACATTATAGGCCTAGTGTCTTGCCGTTGAAAATCAATATTCATGATTCAAATCACACACACATTCGGCTGACAAAATTCCAATCAATGATTTTTACAAGCTCTAAACCCGATTAGCATAATTTTTTTAAATGTGCGAATCACAAATGCGCAGTAATCACCAATGAATGGGAATATTATGCACTTTGATTTCGCGAAATCTGAGTAATCTAACTTGTAAAATGCACCGCGAATGTGCAGCAGTAAACAGTGAAACTAACAATAGGCCTAACGTTAGGCCATAAGGCTTTAAATCCCACGCAATCAAGGCCCGTTTCATTGACCAAAAAACACTTGAATCGTGACAATCAGTACATTTACATGTAAATATTACCTGATGAGTCAAATAAATTTTGCAAGAAAGAAAAAAATATTGCATAATAAATAAACAGAAAAAGGTTTTAACAAAGCTGAAATTCTGCATGCTTCGCAAAGATGGCGGCCATTTTTTCGAGAGGACTGATATTTCAGAACTTCCTGGTGGTGGCGTAGTTTTGAAATGTTTTACGGCGAGGTTTATCATAGGCCTCAATATGCAAGACTTTCACAGAACTTTGAAAGCCGTAGCGAATACAGGACAAACAAGTTACGCGATGTTGAGTTTAAATGACATTGAAAGTAAGTTATCTGTTCTATCTAAACTGAATTTCCATGCATATTTTCCATAAAAATGATGATTTATACTGTAAAAGTAAACTTTTTACGATTTAGAAAGCAAAACTCAGCGTCTATTTGGGCAATGCAGTCAGTACTTTTGCCATACTAGTTGCGCGATTTTTTTTACTTCGCCTTGTAGTTTTGGAAAAATTTTGGTGTATTTCCGAAAATTACAGTACTAAACTCGTGTACACGATACACGCTCGCTTTTTTGGGCGTGTACACGTTTACTAAAATCCCTAAACGTTCACAGCTCTAATTGACAGCTTATGTCAATTGAAAAAATTTAAAAAAAATTATTTAAAAAGTAATAGAAATACTCAATGATTTTAATTCATTTTTAAATCAATGACACTACCCCTTTATTCTATGAAAAACTACCCCCTTAACCTATGACACGCCACCCCTTTACCCTATAAACTACTATTTACACCTATGAAACCTACCCCTCTAATTTATGTCACCCTTTTAACCAATTTCCCCTACTCTTTTAACTTATGAAGATATCTATTTCCTTTAAGTCATGACCTGATGTCTCTTTAACATTTGCCCAGTGCTTGAACTCATAACCCCTATCCCTTAACATGTAGAATGCATTTTGTCATACTGCCTTTAGTTCACCACTTTGTCATGACTTATTCATGCACACTTTGGAGAAACTAAAAATGTCAAGAAAATCTGATCTTTCAAAATCAATTCACCAGAGCTTCATTATTAAGGGACGTTAATAGATACTTGCCCCAGTGAAAAATATTAACGGAAATGGCCCATGCTCATGCTAGCCCCCGCTTCAAACGTCACTGAATTTGTGAGTTGGTGAGGGGATCGTGGTAAACACGCTGACCACACTCTTTTTTTTTTCAAACAGAGGAAGTGGGACTGTTAGTAAAACAAGAGATTACTTTTTTGGACCTTCCATGATCTGCATTGCAGCACTAAACATTATATATCCCAAATACTCCATTTCTTTCTTGCAAAAATATCCTTATCTTACTGTCATATTCCTTCTAGATTAAACATTCTTCAGAATTACTGCCTGGGAAATACTGCCCCAAAAACAAAACAGGTATCCAGTAATCCATTCTGATAAAATAACTGCAGTGCCATCAGTGACCTTATAAAAATCATGCCGCCCATCGGCACGTGCGTCCAGTTCGCTGGCATTTTATTTTTAGTATGCGTATTGGTGTTGTGCTTTCGCGTTAAAAAAGTTTAAAGAGCGTACGGTTGAACTGAAAGGAGAATGCAATTTTGGCTTAAATTGTCACTCATTTTTAATAATTTCAAAATTACAAATATGTTTTAATTTACTTGAAAGATTAACAGTAATAACAGAAGTTAACTAGATATTTTTTATCTGCCTTAAGTATTGTAGTTACGGCAGTGTAATAGGTGACGTAAATAGACAGTGTAGTTGCAATTTTAGAACCAAGACGATTTCCACATTAAAACAAAAAGGATGGAGTCTTACTCTGTATTGCATGTAGGGAGATGTTATCTCATTAGCAGAGCAGATGCCAGTCCTGCGACCTGGATGGAAGTGGATGAACACTGGGTTTTCAACCTATTTTTTTGAGAACCAGGTACTGGTAGGATGTGACTGTTCTACCATCGGGACTGACGGCTTGATGTCCATTATGAAGGATGGTGAGTGCCATTCAACCATTGCCACTTTTCTGAACAGCTGAATGCAGGCTCAGCAGGAGCTGCAAACGACATATTTCCGTTTTGATGATCGGCGTCTGCATAGCTGTGGAAAAACTGGTTAGACCTGTCTGAGGCTTGAATCGGGTACCCCAGCATCTCAGTCATGTGCTCTACCAACTGAGCTACCTGACTCCTGAATGTGTGGAAGAAGAAATGACCTCACTCTTTTGCAAACTATTACCAAAAAGATAATTGAACATGTTGTAGATGTACATTAGCTGACAGACATAAAGTTCTTGTTCTTATATTATTTTAATTTAGTTTGAGAATAACAGAATTACTAAACAGTAAAAATTAAAACTGAAAGGGCAGAATTCAATGCATTATTTAAAGTATCCACTATGCCTGCACAGGTGCAGTTGAAGTCACTATAAATAATCTTCATGTTGCATCGTTTTTGCACACTACGACTATGCCTGCAAACAAAGGACAAGTTCCTACTCCATCACTACGACTACGCCTGCTGAGAAAGAAAAAGTTTCTAGTTTATCAAATTCACTACGATTATGACTTAGCTTGTGGAGAAAGGACAAGTTCCCAGTACTAGCTTTCCTATCATGAAATAAAGCATCTCATAAAAAGAAAAATAGGACTTCTATTCCCTCAAAACCAACTAAGACTCTGCCTTCGAGATATGTGGAAGTTGTATACTTTCAGAAAAGCATTGGATTCTGTAGTTACTCACTGAAAGAGTGCAGACCAGCTTTCAATTCACTAGTACGACTTCGGACCACAAGAAAATATGGGGTAGCCTGTAATTTCATAATTAGTTTGCTTTTGCAGTTAATAAGTAACTCCAAAAGATCATACACCGGAAAAGCTTGACTCTTTTTTCACTGCAAATTCGAAAACAAATGAAAATCAGATTGATTTAAGTCTTTGGACTTTCCTTAAATTGTGTATATTGAAGCAGAACAGACAGCAAATAATCAATCCGATCTGTTGTAAGATCTTCCCTCAATGTATTTAATTAACATATCCGTTACACAAAATAAGCCACACCCACCATAGCAATGCAGTAACTAGGTAGGGGCAAACAATCCTTGAATCCACAATCGTGCATTACCAGTGCATTGCATTTAAATGTTCGCGAGGCCTGCCACACGCTTTGGTCCATTTATGGCACTTCTCTGGATCTTTAGAATTTTTTGTAAAAGATAAACAAAATTCAATTTGCTAAGTGTTCTGGGTAACAGTAATCAAATTTACAAAGCCCACAGCAGGCCGTAAGCGCAATTTTTGTTCACCATTTTGCCGTCACTCAGTCTGTGTGTGCAGAAATTTGTTTTGTATAGTAAATTACATTGACTACATCAGTCTACATGGGAACTCACAGGTAGCTAGTTGTACTGTATTGCATAGGATGTTTTCCCCACTTTATTACGCAGATTTCGTTGCTAGGTAAATTCATGCAGTGATTGGTTGAAAAAGCTGTCAATCATCTAACTCAGAGAGGTTAATTCTCCACGTTTGGAACTTAGCAGAGATAAGAAATGAAAGCAAGTAAAAATGTTTGATTTTTTTGCCAGAGTTGCCCATTTTATTTCTTGATATATAAGGACTATTTTTTGTATGAATCTTATTAAACTTTTCCCTTTTTTTCTTACCCTACAGCCTCTGAGATTGGATGTAAAGGTAACTATTCATTTTTTGGAGCTATTTTGCACCATTGTTTCTCACGTTATTGTTTTGTTATAGTTTAGCACCTGCATTGATGATGTGCTGAAATCTCATCAATCCATGTAAAGTCTGACTTATCTGAAATAATCTAACCAAGCAGTCGAAATCAGAGAAAATAGAAATATTGTAATATAAACTTGACTTTTACAAAGGGCTGGACCTTCTTCATAATACATTTAGAAATATTTTGATTATGTTACCCTGCAACAGACATAAACAAAATTTATTTTATCCTTTTTTTTTTTTTTTAATAATTTGGAAATGAAATGACATAATTTACAAATACATTACTTGTATAAGATAACTTTTGGACATTGAGATACATAACATAATTGATATCATCACATGCAATTGACAAAGGAGGAAGTTCAAAGGAAGTTAAAACAAGACATGATTAAAGAAAATTGTAGAGCTCCTTTATTCAGGTCTGAAAATCCATAGCACCAGTGGTTAAAAGACATGAGTAGAAAATGAAAACCAAACAGAACAGTTGAAAGAAAAGAGTACAGGACCTGAATAAAGCTCTTGTGTGTTTTGATGTGTGAAACATTACTTTGAACCATCTTCTGTGTTTAGTCATAAGCTGATCATGGTGTAATCCAGTTATGACGGCTTTGACTTCAAGGCTCTGTTAGCAGTTGAAAATGCAGAGTTGGAATTAATTATGAAATTTCTCACAGTTCTGAGTAAAGGTGTCGAAAATCTTCCCACGAAAAATCACGACAGAAATAACATTAATGTAGTGAATATATCTTTATATACTTCCTTCTTTCTGAATTAATGTAGTTTTCATCGCACATTTACATGGGGGACGTTTTTAGAGCACATAATAAACACATAATATTGTTTAAACAAGAAATCTGAAAAAAAAATAAGATTTTTATTTCTCCCCTGCCAATGTCGATTTTCTCATGGTTATAATTGTGGAAAGAGGTGGTAGTAAAGAGAAGGGGGGAACTTTTTGAAGCGTTGTGGTATTTGATATACTTCGAAAGTATTTCTGTATAATGAATGGAGACTTTACTGATACCAGTAACAGAGTACGATTAGATTCTGTAGATTGGTTCTGCAGTTACTTCTGTGTCATGTTCTAATCAGTCACTTCTGTGTCATAGGTTAAAATCAGTCACTTCTGTGTCATATGTTTAAAGAGTTAGACTTTTATACTGTACATGGTTGAGAGCAAAACCTTTGTCAAGTAAAATTAAGACTTTCATGATGTGATAACTTAAATATCATTTTCTGTTTTTAAGTTTAAAATGGAAGTCAGACAGAGAATTATGTATTTTCTTGCTTTTTGATTTTGCAGAGAAAACTTTCAGCTCGTTCTGACCGGGTCAAATGTGTGGATCTACATCCCGGGGAACCATGGATGCTGGTCAGTTTGTATAATGGAAACCTCCATATATGGCACTATGAATCACAGGTAAAATTACTGCTTGAATTTCATTTATTTTTTGACAATATAGTTATTGAGGATATATGTGTATATTTCTTGGGATAAATGTTTAGAATCTTTGCTGTTTTCACAAGTTAGTAGCTATACTGAAACAATTGACAATTGCATGCGCTCACTTGTTCAATGGTGGTGGGGAGGGGGGGCTTGAGGAGTTTTTAACTAGTGAAGTTAAAGACTAGTTTAAGTTAGTCATTACTAAGGTTCATATATTGAGGCAAGAGTATTGATAAGGTTCATGTATAACACCCATATCTCTAATTTCTATGCCAGCTGTTACTTTGATAGCTTTTCATTGAGAAGATTCTCTTGTAATACACCTTTAATGTTATACTGTTGCATTTCTTTTTCTCAGACCCTTGTGAAGTCATTTGAAGTTTGCGACCTTCCTGTAAGGGCAGCTCGGTTTGTGCCGAGGAAGAACTGGGTCATTTCTGGATCTGTAAGTACAGCGTTGTTTGATTATCATTATCGCATACTCACAAACAAAAAAACCTCTAAGTATAATAAAAAACAATCCTCATTATGTCATACATTTAAAGAGGGAATTGATCTCGTCTCAAGAAAATTGCTTGACCTTCACCATTAAATCCAATCATACTACTAGTGTCACTTCCATGTCAGTAATTAATTAGCTTGTGGGTGCATAGTTGTGATTGTGTAAACATTTTGACCAATCAGAACGTTGGATTATATTGTATTTCTGATCTTCACAGTATCCACGTTAAGGCAATGTCTGGCCTTAAATGTCTTTAGAAAACAGATGCCATTATGGCACTAGTGAGAAGTGCCATTAGAAATTTGACAACCTCGGCTTATGAATAAGTTTAGTGGTAAAGAAATATGTATAATAGAGCACACAAAAATAGTGAAGAAACATTTTTGCAAGATTTAGAGTTGGAAGTTTTAGAGAGGTCACACGTTAATTGAAAATGACTGGTATAGAAACCATTAATAGGTTTTATTGAGAAGTTTCATTGATTGAATGTTTCTTGAAAAGTTCTCCAGATGGAAAATCAGTTTTTTACTAGACTTTCTAATCTGCCAACAGATGTAAAGCTTGGTAAACAACAACTCCCGATAGTTTAAAACTGTTTTGATGAAATACACAAAGACTTCTCAGGAATGTGAGGGTGTGATGTCACTCTTAGTGTCATACCAGTCGCTTTCACAGAATTCTGTTTTGAGCTTTGAACTTGAAACTTTTTCTTCATGGAATAAGATTTGTGAATACTTTCCTTGCCGTTTTGTTCCAATTGTTATCTTCTTTCACAGAGGATGAAATTTTTTTACCACTAAACTTGTCCCATGTGCTGCTCAGTTGATTTTCAGACTACCAAAATTTTCTCACATTAATGCTGTTTTGAAGTCCCTTCACTGGTTACCAGTCAAACAAAGAATTGATTATAAAATTATTTTACAAGGTTTCAAGTGCCTTGCTCCAAAATATTTATGTGGAATGTTAGTTAAAAAACCATTCCGCTATGACTTTCGTTTCAAGTCCCTATTTGTTCCCCGTATTAAGCAGAAAACTCTTGGCGAAAGGGCCTTTGCTTATAAAGGTCCTTGGTTGTGGAATTCACCCCCAACTGAACTAAATTGTATTGATAATGTATCCCTGACCTCCTTCAAAACTAAGCCTAAAACTTTTTTTTTTTTTGTTTAAAAAGACATTAACCATTACTCTACCAGGGTTTTGAAAAAAGCGACCCCAATTTGCGTAACTTTTTTTTCATATGCATTTTTGACAACTTTCCTTTCATTTTCTTTCGTTACAAGTTTGGTTGGAATAGATGCTAAGATTTGTATCTTTTGAGTAATTAAAACCAACTTAGGAAATATTGGACAAAATTATGCAAATTAAGCAATTTTTGGCTAAATTTGGTCAACAAATGGTCAATCTTTGCAGAAGTATAACTTTTTGTCAGTATTGAAAACAGAGATTTGTGTTACATATTTAGATTCTTTTTGAACTTTCCTTTCCAATGATACTAATCTAAAAATTTTAAAAAGAAAGGAAAGATGAAAACACATCAAAAATGATAAAAGTCAAACGACCCCTGAAAGCTGCAGCAGAAAAATAATTACGCAGTGGTCACAGTGAGACTCGAACCCGGAGCGCTCGCATGCTAGTCACGTACATTTCCTCTGCATCACGTAGTCGTTCAAATTGGAGAGGTGTAATATATTTCTTATAGGATAGGTTCTATATAGAAGGGGGTATGCCTTTATTTATGTATCAAATTCAAGGAAATTTCAAGCGCTTTCGAACGGCGGTTCAAAGAAGCATGTGTGATGTAGGTTTGGGTTGCACGATTTTTTGAAGAAAAAAAACGAGTCAAAAATGGCAGAAATTCATGGAATTTTAAAATAAATCTCCAGAACAAAAGAATGCACATAGGGATTATAAAGATTATACCAGAAACAAATACTATCATGTCTTGGGACTTGCGTGTTTGATTTTGAAGCCAAAATGTGATCTTGAAGTTATTGTAAGATTTAAAATAGAGAAGAAAAAAAAAATGTAAATTTTTTAGCCATTTTTGAGTTTTACCCTTTTTCGATGTACTTTTTCTAAAATGTATGTAATATGACCTATGAAAAAGTTTCATTTGTGAAAGAAATATCAGAGTCCTTAAAAATGATACCAAGATTACTCCTATAGGACTGTGGTAAAGTCCCGATTTTATTTTTAGAAAAAGGTGGTTTGAAAATGGCGATACTATTGTCGCGTGGTAGAGTAAGGGTTAATCTAATGTGCAGCTTGATCCATTGTATTTCTATTTATGTTGTCATTTCTGTATTCTTATTCTTTATATGTGAAGCGCTTTTAAATGTTTTTACAAAATAAGCGCTATATAAATTCATGTATTAGTATTATTATTATCATATAAGACATAACTGATATTTCTTCTTACCTTCTTACTTCTCCTATCTCCTAATGGATGATGATAATGCCTCTATTGTCTGTTTCTATTTTGCACAATCTTGCTGCGTCTGCAGCTTAATTCCAGCTTTTCAACCCAATCCATTCTATCTCTTTCTCCACAGTTATTCTCCATGTCATCAATGGCTTCCCCCTCTTTCTTTTTTCTTCAGGTGTCCAAGTCAGAGCTATTCTACTGTTGTTGTTGGGTTCTCTTGGAAGTACATGCCCAATCAGTTTTCATCTTTGCTCTTTCATCGTAATACAGTGGCTTTATCATAATACAGTGGCTTCGTCTTTGCTCTTTCATAGAGCTCATTGAATATCTTCTCTGGCCATCTTATTCTGAGTGTTCTCCTCAAGCACTTTCTGTAGAGTATGTCTATTCTTTCCATGTCTGCTGCTGTCATCCTCCATGTCTCTGAGTCATACAGTAATACTGCTGTTACGTTTAAACTGATATTTCTACTGTTGTTAAATACCAGTTTTGTTCTTCTGTTTCAGGATGACATGCAGATTCGAGTATTCAATTACAACACGTTAGAGAGAGTGCATTTGTTTGAGGCTCACTCTGATTACATCAGGTCCATTGCCGTCCACCCCACTCAACCGTACATCTTAACAAGTAGTGGTAAGTTCCGTCAATGTCTTTCCCACTTAACCGTACATCTGAACAAGTAGTGGTAAGTTACAGTTAATGTCTTTCCCACTCAACCGTACATCTGAACAAGTAGTAGTAAGTTCCGTCAATGTCTTTCCCACTCATCTGTACATCTTAACAAGTAGTGGTAAGTTACCGTCAATGTCTTTCCCACTCAACCGTACATCTGAATAAGTAGTGGTAAGGTACCGTCAATGTCTCTGTCTACATGTATCAAACCCCTAGTTTTGATCAAGAAAGGGGTAGTTATGAATATTATACTTACACGGTAGCAAAGGGGCCTGCAACAAGGTCATTGGGGCACTTCAAATGTAAACAGAGAAATCAATTCTACATATAATGCACCTGCCTCCTTGGATATTGGGGAATTGCAAACATCAGGAAGGTGAAACATTTTTTAGAATTAGGTTATTTTGTACAAACTGTAGAGGATTTTAAAAAAGGGGCAGGGTGGAGGTAATAAAGGGCCTTACCGTGCCGCTCTCCTCTCCTGACTGGAGATTGAGACTTCATGAAGTAGCTTCATTCTTATTTCTTCCTATCTCCTGCAAATTCTGTCACCTCCTCCCAACTATTCCACCCAGGTTCCCTCCTCTCTTTCTCAACTGTCCTTCTCCTGATTGTTTTTGGTCTTGCTCTTTTCCTGCTTCCCTCCGGAGCCCCAACAATGGGAAATAAGGGGCAGGGTGGAGGAAAAACCTGGCAGGGTGGAGGAAACAAGGTGCAGGATAGAGGAAAATAGGGGCAGTGTGGAGGAAAATAGGCTCAGGGTGGAAGAAAATAGGGGCAGGGTGGAGGAAAAGGGGACAGCGTGGAGGAAAAGAAGGCATGGTGGAGGACAAGAGGGGCAGGGTAGGGTGGAGGATTAGAGGGGCAGGGTGGAGGATTAGAGGGGCAGGGTGGAGGATTAGAGGGGCAGGGTGGAGGATTAGAGGGGCAGGGTGGAGGATTAGAGGGGCAGGGTGGAGGATTAGAGGGGCAGGGTGGAGGATTAGAGGGGAGGGTGGAGGAAAACAGGGGCAGGGTGGAGGAAAACGGGCAGGGTGGAGGAAAACAGGGGCAGGGTGGAGAAAAACAGGGGCAGGGTGGAGGAAAACAGGGGCAGGGGAGGAAAACAGGGGCAGGGGGAGGAAAACAGGGGCAGGGTGGAGGAAAACAGGGGCAGGGTGGAGGAAAACGGGCAGGGTGGAGGAAAACAGGGGCAGGGTGGAGGAAAACAGGGGCAGGGTGGAGAAAAACAGGGGCAGGGTGGAGGAAAACAGGGGCAGGGAGAATCACCCCTCTGAAAAGTTAAAACTAGTGGTCCACTGTATCCATTTTGAATTATGATTAGATTTGTAGAACTCCTTTATTTTTAGTCATATTCATATATATTTATATTTTGAAGGGATCTTGTCTTTTTTCAACTTGTTTCCTTAAATGTATTAGTGGTTTAGTTTGACTACAAAATACATTCCCCAACCAATAGAAAATGATTTATCCTTGTCAAATTGAAAGTTTTGCAATATAAGTATAATTTATTTATTGTTAACAACATAAATAATCCATGATCGACATAGATTGTTGCTTGTAATTCTTTGTGCAATTGTAATGTATTGTTTTGTTTCATTCAGATGACATGTTAATTAAATTATGGGACTGGGACAACAAATGGAATTGTTCGCAGGTGTTTGAGGGGCATACCCATTACGTCATGCAGATCGTCTTTAACCCCAAGGATAACAATACTTTTGCAAGTGCTTCCTTGGACAGAACAGTCAAGGTAAGATTAAAGGATTTATTAAAGGATTATTCCCGTAAATTTTTATTTTCATACATGCATGATAGAGGACTATTAAAGAAACAACTTGGTGTAAAAATCATGTTGATATCTTGCATGATTGTGTTGAAAAGTGTCATAAAAGCAGATCAAAAATAATGCTTATGTATTTCTAAAAAAAAAAAATATATATTTCTTTTACTTTTGAGTGTAAGATTCAAGAGCAGATGGGCAAAGCACGTTCTTATAAAGTGTATCTTGATGAATAATCAAACAATGCTTCTAGTAATTTGGAAAGAGGCAATTAATTTTCAAAGAAATACACAAACATTTTCTTGGATTTGCCTTTTATGACATCACACTGTACACTGTGAGGTCACTTTGCCCACACTCATGCAATCTTTGCAATGCAATGACTCCTAAATGGAAAAAGATATCAACATGCTTTTTCACCATATTAGTTCTTTCATAGTCCATGAAAATGAAAATTCACGAGATACAAATTCACACGTTCTAAAAATGGAGTAAACAATAGTGCATTACTGGGATTTAACGACAATGCAAATACTCAAAAGAAATTTTATAATGATATACAGACTATTGGTGTTATGTTAAGATGAAAATCTTTTTTATTTTAAATTAAGAATGACAGAATGAGAGTGTTAAAATTTTACAAGAAATTCTTTTGAAATTTTCTCCACACATATAGCAGAATATCTGTATTTCTGTAATGCAAAGAATTATTTCATAGATGAAAAGTTTAGTTTAGTTTATACTTGTTAGGCACATGCTACGGAAAGTACACATTAGTCACAGTTGACTTGTCTTCAGTGTAAACTCAAGGAATTTACCAGGAAGGGAAATGGATGAACACCGGGTAACACCCTGCTCTTTTCGTAAAGTGTTCAGAGAACCAGGCAGGGGGTGAAACTCCTACCATCAGGACTGGCGGCTTAACGTCCTCTCTAAAGGATGGTGGCTCCATCCAACCATTGGCCACTTTTCTCAAAAGTCAGGTAAGGGAAAAGGTGTGATGCAGAAGACAAACCTCTGCGCTTGATGTCAGCGTACCGTACTGCATATTTGTGGAAAACCTGCTGGTTAAATCTTGGTTAGACAGGAACGTAGGACCTCCACCATCTCAGTTGTACTCTCAACCGACTGAATTAAGTGCCTCTCTAATGAGTAATTGACTTGGATTGTAAGATAAACCTTTACTGTATTTCTCTTGACAGGTATGGCAGCTTGGTTCCAGTACCCCAAACTTCACCCTGGAGGGCCTCCCTAATGAGTAATTGACTTGGATTGTAAGATAAACCTTTACTGTATTTCTTTTTTCAGGTATGGCAGCTTGGTTCCAGTACCCCAAACTTCACCCTGGAGGGCCTCCCTAATGAGTAATTGACTTGGATTGTAAGATAAACCTTTACTGTATTTCTCTTGACAGGTATGGCAGCTTGGTTCCAGTACCCCAAACTTCACCCTGGAGGGCCTCCCTAATGAGTAATTGACTTGGATTGTAAGATAAACCTTTACTGTATTTCTCTTTACAGGTATGGCAGCTTGGTTCCAGTACCCCAAACTTCACCCTGGAGGGCCTCCCTAATGAGTAATTGACTTGGATTGTAAGATAAACCTTTACTGTATTTCTTTTTACAGGTATGGCAGCTTGGTTCCAGTACCCCAAACTTCACCCTGGAGGGCCTCCCTAATGAGTAATTGACTTGGATTGTAAGATAAACCTTTACTGTATTTCTCTTGACAGGTATGGCAGCTTGGTTCCAGTACCCTAAACTTCACCCTGGAGGGCCCCCCTAATGAGTAATTGACTTGGATTGTAAGATAAACCTTTACTGTATTTCTCTTTACAGGTATGGCAGCTTGGTTCCAGTACCCCAAACTTCACCCTGGAGGGCCTCCCTAAAGAGTAATTGACTTGGATTGTAAGATAAACCTTTACTGTATTTCTCTTTACAGGTATGGCAGCTTGGTTCCAGTACCCCAAACTTCACCCTGGAGGGCCTCCCTAATGAGTAATTGACTTGGATTGTAAGATAAACCTTTACTGTATTTCTCTTTACAGGTATGGCAGCTTGGTTCCAGTACCCCAAACTTCACCCTGGAGGGTCATGAGAAGGGGGTCAACACAGTAGATTACTACTCTGGTGGAGACAAACCGTATTTATTATCTGGAGCTGACGATCGGCTTGTGAAAATTTGGGATTATCAGGTTAAAATTTCTTCATATTTGTTTATCTTGATCTGACGCTGGGAAGGTTAATAATTTCTTTGTATTAGTTTATCTTGTTCTGACGCTGGGAAGGTTAATAATTTCTTTATATTTGTTTATCTTGATCTGATGCTAGAAAGGGTAATAATTTCTTCGTTTGTTTTTCTTGATCTGAGGCTAGGAAGGTTAATAATTTCTTCGTATTAGTTTATCTTGTTCTGACGCTGGGAAGGTTAATAATTTTTTCATATTTGTTTATCTTGATCTGACGTTGGGAAGGTTAATAATTTCTTCATTTTGTTTATCTTGATCTGATGTTGGGAGCCGTTAATAATTTCTTCTGAATGGGGGTTTCGGCTGAATTGAAGTTTCAACTCGGTTTGAGATTTCAGCCTGAATTAGATTATTTGGCCTAAATTGGGTTTTGGCCTGAATTAGGGTTTTGGCCTGAATTGGGGTTTTGGCCTGAATTGGAGTTTTTCAGCCTAAATGCTGTGGAGTTTTCATCCTGATTGCTGTGGGGTTTTCGGCCTGAATGCTGTGAAGTTTGAGCCTGAATTGGGGTTTGGCTTAAATCAGGTTTTTTTTTTTGCTTGAATGCCGCTCAATTGGGGTTTTGATCTGAATTGGGGTTTGGGCCTGAATGCCGTAGGGTTTTGGCTGGAATACCGTTGGGTTTTGGCCTGAATGCCGTGGGATTTTGGCTTGAATTGGGAATTTCAGCCTGAATTTGGGTTTCAGCATGTAGTGTGACGGTTCGGATAACCAGGGTGTTCTGATAAATAAAGAATTAATGTACATTTTATAGGCACAATCTCAGAACATTTAGTTTGATCTAGTTTTAAGGTTGTTATACCTTGTTGCTTTGGTGAAAGAATTTTATTATGTAACACTAACTTTGATATTCAAATTTATTCAAATTACATGACTTTTTCCTTACAGAACAAAACTTGTGTGCAAACATTAGAAGGCCATGCTCAGAATATTTCCTGTGTGAGCTATCACCCAGAGCTGCCAATTATCATGACTGGGTCAGAAGATGGTAAGCCCAAAAATCTTTTTTTTTTTTTAGGTTTATAAGTGTTAAAGGATTAGTTCAGGGGTCAAGCAAGTTTATCTAATATAAAAGAGGACTTCAAAATCTTATTCTATTAAGGAAATATCTAAGTTTAAAGTTTGGTATCATTTGTGTAGAAATGACTGAAATCAGACTAGTTATGATGTCATAGCCTCAGATTCCTCAAAGTCTTTATGTATTATATCATATTTTGTGGCTTAAAACCTTGGAATATGTAAAAGAAGTAGTAAAACTTAATTTGGGAAGGGTATTTATAATATACCACCTGAAGAAAGTTTGAGGAAAAATAATTTAAATAGCAAAGAAAGATAGATAGGCTTTATTTGAAATAAATTAACAACTGTTAAGAATGTGAGGATAAAGGCCCCAAACTTTCATAGTAGACTTACAACACCAGTCATTTTTTCACAGTTAAGACAGAACTTTAAACTTGAATATCTCCTTATTTAAATAAGATTTTTAAATGCTTTCTTCACCATTTTGTTTCTTTTGAAGCCCTCTATCATATAAGATGGACATGCTAGACCACTTAACTATTTCTTTTAATGAAATATTCCTGTGAATTTTCATTTTCACATATATGATAGAGTATTATTACAAAAACAATTTGGTATACAAATTATGTTGCTATCTTATTCCATTTAGAAGGTATTGTATTTCAAAGGTTGTGTGAGTGTTCTGAGGAGTGATGTTACAGTGTAGATTGTGATGTCATAAAGGCAGATTGTCTCATAAATTTGTTCACTTGTTTTCAGGTACTGTAAGAATTTGGCATGCAAACACTTACCGACTGGAGACAACACTGAATTATGGTCTTGAGAGGGTTTGGGCAATAGCGTGCATGAAGGGGAGCAACAATGTGGCATTTGGGTATGACGAGGGCAGCATCATCATTAAGGTTAGTATGAAAGCAAGGAATCATGGGAAGGGTTGTCATGGTGATATGCAGTCTCTCTTGTTTACTATAATGGCTCTTGTCAAATTATATTCTAAATGTTGTTTAATAATATTCATATTTAGTACAAAAGAGAATAAACTCGTAAGATTGCTTTGAATTTTATTTCAGAGAGAAGAGTAATAAACTAGCTAAAAATCTCAATCAAAATTGGTTAGAAATCACCCACTTTGAAAAGCTTTGCAGTTAGATATTAATTTCTTGTCTGGTTAGCTCAATTAATAGAACACTCACTTTCCAACTGGGACGTTGTGGGTTTTGTCCATAGTCGAGTCTTACCAAAGACTTAACAGTTTCCATTGTAAAGTGATTCGAGTATGTATTCTGTCATAGAAAAGCGCTATATTACATTTGCAATATTTATATATCTGTGAGCTTTAAAATTTAACCTCTTAAATAAATCAACTTACCCACCACATTAACAGCATACTAAACTTTGCACATACAAATTATGTTTTTTAAGACATAAACTTTCCTTCTAACCTATCATATTATGACTATGATTGTTGAAGTGCCTTCAATTCAAACAACCATTTAATCAAAAGCCAATGAGTTTTTTTTCTTCCCTGCAGCTTGGTCGTGAAGAGCCAGCCATGTCGATGGACACAGGAGGCAAGATCATATGGGCCAAGCACTCTGAAATACAGCAAGCCAACCTCAAGGCCATCACAGGTATTCAATAACAATTGGTGCTGTCATGATATGTCGATTATGATGATATGTCGATTATGACGATATGTTGATTGTGACAATATGTGGATGTGATATGGCAATATGTTATGTCAATTGTCAAGATATGTTGATTGTGATGTCAATATTGTCATAATATGTCGATTCGATTATCAGGATGATTGTCATTGGTGTCACAATATTGTCATGATACATCGATTGTCATGATACATCATGATTGTCATTGGATATCGATTATCATGATATGTCGATTGTCATGATACATCGATTGTCATGATATTGTCATGATACGTCGATTGTCACAATATGTCAATTGTCATAATACATCGATTATCAGGATATGATACATCGATAATCAGGATATGTCGATTGTCATGATACATCGATTGTCATGATATCGATTGTTGATTGTCACGAAATGTTGATTATCCAATATGGTGGTATTTCTTTTTCCATGATATCAAAATATTTTACCAACATATCATGATATGTCATTAGGCCTAAAACAAATTTTTGTTTGCCCTTGTTTATTGAAAATTGTAAAGGAGTGGTGGATGGAAAAAATATTTTTTTTTTTTGGCTTTCTGGATTAAGTATTAAAAACATTTTTAAAGCAAAATTAAAACACTTTACTACGTTTTTAGATTGTTGGTTCCTTTTATTTTGCTCTGATTTTATCTCTCACTCGTGTTTTTTGCATGATTTGTCAAACTCTTGTGGGCTTCATTTTCTCTGCAGTAGCAGCAACATTCAACATGCAAAAGTGGTTGCCACAACATTTTGTAGGGACTTTTACAAAGGGTTGGGATTTAATAACTCTGCCCTGAAGAGGGAAAACAAACACCTTTGTTTTAGGCCTTATTTATACCTGATTTACTTAAATCGTGACAGCCCTAGTAACAATTGCTGTTTCTTTTATATAAAATAGCTTTTTGTTTCTAGCATATTGAATTGTTTTATTTAAAGATTAGTTCATCATTCAGACATGTCTGTCTTATATGGACAAAATGCCGAACTGTGAAGTTTGAAATCTTATTTGGTTTAGGAGATGAAGCATTTGGAGGATGCTACAAGTTTGTATGAAAATCACTGTGGCAAGCTGTCTGTTATAAAAGAATGAGATTACACCCTCACTTGATTAAATTGTTGTTTTGTCAGGCCATTTACATCTTGGCCATTCTTTCCTCACACTCTCCTATCTCTTATCAGATTCTCCCAAACCTGTCTCCCTGTGATATCAAGCTTTTGATCAGCCATGTCCTTTTACCTGGCCCTTGTACTCTAATTTCAGAACCTCTCTCATCCCCTTCATCTCAGATCTTTTTGAGAAAAGTTCCTCCTGAGACATCATTAGTTTCTTCTGTAACAGCAACTTATTCCACTCTATCACCCCCTTCTCATTATTACCTCTTCCTACCCCCTCTCTAGCTCATTGTTCTGTCTTTACCATTCCTTCCTCCTCCTTCTCAAACCTCCATATTCCTCTTCTAAAATTCATTTTCTTTACCATCTCTTTACTCCAGCACCATGATTTTAACTTCCTCTTGGCACATATGACTGTCGCTGTGCCATTAAACCTCAAGAAACAAACAGTTATTATCAGAATATAAACTAAGTTTTCGAACTACTTGAAATAATTTTTCACGATTACTTCGGATGGTTAACCACGGTTACTTCATTACACTCAGTGATTAGAGTCACAAAATTTCAGCCAATATTTCTCAGACATACTGTGTGTACTTTCCAAAGTTCAGGTTAAGTCGACACATTATCCGGCCTATTGACTCCCATATATACAATACTTATTTTTCTGTTTCTCCTTGTTTATAGACGTGGAAATAAAAGACGGAGAAAGACTGCCTCTAGGTATCAAAGATATGGGCAGCTGTGAGGTCTATCCACAAACAATATCCCACAATCCCAATGGAAGGTATGTAGTCGCTCATTAGACTTATATGCTTTAATATTCTTTTATTATTATCTTTTGTAAGAATAGAAAACGTACATCTTCAATTGAAAACACCAGAAACATATAAGGCGTCAAATTTAAAATCTTTAAGAATAAAATTTGGTTATCAAGATAACCTGAAAATTAAGAGCTTTCAAAGGTTGCGCAATCAAGCAAGAAATCTTCTGATGTGGCTGCACAACTGGTTTTTATCTCTTTTGTGCTTTTTTATTGATGCTGATGAATTATTATTCTAGTGTCAAGGATTCTAAAAAGAAAAGCACTGATTCAGTTTTAAAACTGACACAAAATGTAAATAATTAACAAATTTCCCGTAGGTTCCTGAAGTCAAAGTAATCATATTTTTCATCATAAAAGTTTTTTATTGATAAATTGTTGGTGAGGTTTTTATAAAATGATTATAACGTTGTTCTTTTAAAGGTTTGTGGTAGTGTGTGGGGATGGTGAGTACATTATCTATACTGCCATGGCACTCAGAAACAAGAGCTACGGATCCGCTTTGGAATTTGTCTGGGCTCATGAATCATCGGAGTAAGTAAAAAAACATTGTGAAATAAGTTTTCTAAAGGACTATTTTAGTGGTCAAGGAAGTTCATCTTGAATGAAAGAGGACTTCAAAGGAAACAAAATGGTGAAGAAAACATTCAAGAATCTTATAAAGTTAAAGAGACATTTTAGTTTATAAAGTTGTGTATCTTTTTTGGTTCTGACGCGATAGCATCAGGAACCTATGCAGTCATAACGGCGTGTGTGCATGTGTATGTATGTGTGTATGAGTTTGTGTGTGTGTGTTTGTTTGTGACAGCCAGCTCGTAAACGCGATATCTCAAGAACGATACATTAGATTCATGTCATATGTGGTACACAGATAGGCCATAGTCTGTAGATGTGCCCTATTGTTTTTGATGGTGATGTTATGCATATTAATGAGGCGGGGCTTAATGTAAAATCTGGAAATGCTCATATTTTAACTATAGCTTGTCTGTTTTTTTTCATATTTGGTACAATTATGATGATAGCTAGTGTGTACATGTTCATTGTGTAAAAATGTTAAATGTTTTTTGCTGAAAAGGGCTTGTAAACACGGTATCTAAAGAATGGTAAACTGGATTCATGTCATATTTGGTACACAGATAGCCCATGGTCTGTAGATGTGCCCTATTGTTTTTAGAGGTGATTTCATGCATATTAATGTCCAGGTGGGACTTAATGTAAAAATCTGGAAATGCTCATATTTTAACAATCACATATCTGTTTTGTTCATATGTGTGGTTTAATAATGTTAGCTAGTGTGTATGTGTTCATGATATAACAACATTGACTTTTATTAATATGCATAGTGAGTGGGGCTTAATATGATTTTGTAAACAAAAAGGTTGTAAGCATGATATCTCAAGAACTAGAACAAGAACTGGATTTATGTCAGATATGGTACACAAGATAGCCCATGGTCTATAGATGTATCCTGTTGTGTTTAGTGGTGATGCCTTGCATATTAATAAGTGGTTAAAATTTTAAATAAGTGATAAGTGAGCAACTAAATATCTCTTTTGCATCATACTGGGCATGATAATATTGTTGGTTATTGTGTACATGCTTATGTTATTAACCGATGTCATTAATGTGCATGGTGGGCATGGCTTAATCATATGTAAAAGTGTAAACACCATATCTCACGAACGGTATATTAGATTTATGCCATATGTGGTACACAGATGGGTCATGGTCTGTACATATGTTCTTATGTTGTGTTAGTGATGTCATGATATTATTGAGTAGGCAGGCTTACTAAAAATTCTTGAAATAGGTTAAATGAGGAATCGTTTTTGCATCATACTTGCTATGATAACGTTATTAGTTATTATGCTAATCTTGTCAACCTTTTTATTGATCTGCATGGTGGGTGTGGCTTATGAATAAATATCATGGAACAAATATTTCATGATATGCAATTACTTGACTGTTTAATACAAAACTTACAAATCAATCAGCATATGAAAAAAGCATAGAAACCACAAAACCTTTAGTTCTGGTTGTAGAAATGACTGAAATCAAGACTACATTCCTCTAAATCTTAATGTATTCTATCATATCTTTTCCTGAGATTTTGTACCTAAATACCATTGTATATGTCAGGAAAGATGTAAAACAGAATCTAGTAAGGGAAGTATAAATTACCACCTGAAAAAAGTAAAAAAAAAAAAAAATCAAATAGTAAACAAATTAAGTCAAATTTGTCTTTCAAATACGTAAACAACTGTTAAGAAAGTGAGGATGAGGGTGCCAACCTTCATCAATAGACTTAGTACTCCAGTCCTTTATAAACAGTTGCGACAGAACATGAAGTCTTACATATGGAATAAATGGAATAAAATATTGAAGTGGATTCTTCACCATTTTGTTTCTATTAAAGTCCTCTTTTTCATATCAGATAAATTTGCTTGATCACTGTACTAATCCTTAAACTATTCCTCGCATGAGTGAAAAAATGATCCATTTCTCCATAGTGATTGTATTCGTGTGTATTTATGTTTTCAGGATTTGTGTCTGCAAGTATATATTCTGAGATTTTTCAGTGATAAATCATTGCAGAATTGATATATTTCTGCTTGATATGTTTGAATATTCATGAACTCGTAATCATTATGCCAAAATGTCATAAATTTATTGAATATTTGAAGATGGATCTTGGACTTTTTTTCTGAGAAAAAATGTGATCCTAAAATAAGGGTGTTTGAGCTGACGTCATGAGGTCACGTGACTTTGTTTACATCACCATTTTGTCAGGCGAGAACGATCGTCTGCTGTACACTTATTTAGACTTACAAACGCTTGCATGTTGTTATATAAGATAATTTTTGTAAGATAATTACGCTGGAATCGTGCTGTACCGTTGGTTGCACTAATAGGCGTGTGCCGGGGAATAAAAAAACGTTTTCTCGATTTCCATCTGATCCTGATCGACGTTCGAAGTGGGTTTCTGCTGTACAATGCAATGTCTTTTAACCTTCGGTATAGGATTTGCAGTGAGCACTTTATGCGAGGTATGTAGGCTTTGTCTGCGTATAACGAACAATTAGATAACGCTCATGTAAACATTACTCTTTTTATACTCAGTGAATATATAAAACGTTAGGAAAATATGAAGTAAAATCGCCGTCGCGAACAAAACAATAAAATTTGCTGAACTGGTAGATAGGTTAGCAGGAAGTATCTTTCTTGTATGTGTGATGTGACTGAGCTGTGTGAAGATGTGTGAAACGCAACGACGCTTTCCGGCAAAATGGCTTCCATATGAGTTTTGTCACGTAATGAAATTCCTCTAAACCTTCACATAAGATTATAAACCACTTCATTTACATATTTTCAAAAATTGGAATTGGAAGTCTTCTTTTTAAGTTTGCATGTTCTTGTCTAGAACTAGTAGCATTGAAAACTGAATTTGGTGTTCATCATTAAATTCGCGAGTGCAAAGTCCTTTAAACCTACATTAAATATACAATATAAACACGATGCCAAAACATTCATCTTTAAAAAAAAAAATTGTGTTAGATTGTTTAAAATACATAAAAAAACTAAAAAGAATAAAAAACGAGAAAAGTTTACATATATTTTACCCCTTTATTAAAAAAATTACCTGTTTTGAAAATTAAATAAACCAAATAATGATGATCGTGCATTTACAGGATTTAATGCACAGGTCATAATAATGCAAATATTCCTAGAAATTCTATAACTTTGTTTCAAAGTGAGTGTGGTTTTTGCTAATCCATGTATATTTTCGAAAATTGGAATTGGGTATTGGAAGTCTTTTTTTACTTTGTGTGTTCTTGTCAAGAACTTGCAGCACTGAAAAATGTATTTTGTGTTAAGCTTCATGATTGAATCACAGTTGATTTGAATATTCAGATAAAAAATGACCAATGCCATCACAAGTAATACAAGTGTATTTAAACTTTCAAAGAACCCCAGAATAATACTAGCAGGAAGAATTTTTTTCATCAAAAAAAGAAGAAAAGATTTCTTGAGTAAGCAACAGTATATATGGTAAAAATGTCTCCCATGTAATTGAACCTTAACCACTGAGCCACTGCACCTCTCAGCCATTGTGCCTCAGCCATTGCACCTCTCAGCCACAGCACCTCTCAGCCACACTGCCTCTCAACCACAGCCACCTCTCACAGCCACTGAGCCACTTGCCACCTCTCAACCACTGCACCTCTCAACCACTGAGCCACTGCACCTCTCAGCCACTGAGCCATTGCACCTCTCAACCACTGGGTCTCTACACCTCTCAGCCATTGCACCTCTCAACCACTGGAGTCCCTGCACCTCTCAGCCACTCCTCAGCCACTGAGCCACTGCACCTCTCAACCACTGAGCCACTGCACCTCTCAACCACTGAGCTATTGCACCTCTCAACCACTGAGCCACTACACATCTTAGCCACTGATCCACTGCAGCTCGCAGCCACTGCACCTTTCAGCCCCTGCACCTCTTGGTGAATTGCTCCCTTAATATCTACATCTGTAATATTTTTAATAAATTTAATCCCAAACTTTTTATTCTGCTTTGACAGGTATGCTATCAGGGAGAGCAACACAACAGTTAAACTCTTCAAAAATTTCAAAGAAAGGAAAACCTTCAAGCCTGATTTTGGTGCAGAGGGTATCCATGGGGGTAATTTGCTGGGGGTGAGGTCCAGCACAGGTCTGGCTTTTTATGATTGGGAGAACACAGAACTAGTCCGAAGGATTGAAATTATTCCAAAACATGTAAGTTTTTATTTGAAGGTTTAAGCATGTTGCTCTTAGGTGTAATAGGACATTCTATACTAGAACCAGTGATTTTCCCCGGTGTCCTTGGCGTAAACAGATGAGAGCACATGGCTTTCCTAAACAGGAAACCAGTCCATCACATGTTAACTCTCGAGCTGTGGTGGTACTTATTTTTCAGCTGAGCCAACTGGAGTAACCTGAGTGAAGTGTTTGCTCAAGGACACAATGAAGTGCTCGTGGTTGGAATTAAACCCGGTGCCTTTTGCATACGAACAAGACTCCTTAACCACTGTACCTTAAAGAGGACATTACAATGACCAAAATAGTGAAGAAAATCTCACTTTCTTAAGGATTTTCAAATTAAAATTTTCATCAAATTTGTGTGATGGAAATGAGACTAGAAATGACATCACAGCCTCACATTCCATAGACATCTTTGTGCATCTTATGTAATTCTTTTTTTGTTAGCTCCACCCATTACACAGTGTAATAAGTGGAGCTTTATCAAATTGAATGTGAGCTCCCATATGTGCCTGTACTAAGTTTTGTCTTAAAATGCATCTCCTCCTAGGTTTTAACAGTTTTACTCTTAAAATTCTGGCTCAAGCGAGATTTTGTTATGCTTCATCAAACTTGTATTTTAAATCAGAGATATTCCATGTAGTTTTTTAATTAAAGCTCCTGAAAGGTAAAATGTTTGTCTACAAAAGTGTCGGATTTCAATACATAATGGAGCTAAAAATAGCTCTTTTAGCCGTAGACAGTAATCCTATTCGCGTTTCGTATACCGCACCAGGCTGTGATATTAGTATGGAGGTCCTCAATACACATGCATGTCTATTAGTTACATGTATGTGTCTTGTTGTTAATCATATCGCAGTATTTTTCAATCAGAATTCAGACATTCTTTATGAATATGAAATTCTCGGAATCTTATTTAGGCGACCACGCTGTATCATATCGTATTGGATTGGAGTACGAGTTCTTAATAGGTCATGACAAAACCTAGAAGATAACATGTGACAGTGTGAAGTTGTTTAATCATTTTCTCTTGTCCTATAATTGTACAGTAAGTCTCAATTGTCAGTTATTGCAGTGAGTTCTAAATGACAACAAATTACTGGTTATTGAATCGCTGGGGCAAGAATGTTATACTTAAATGCACTATCTATCGGGGGTTAGAATTTTAAAATTAAATGCACTATCTAAGGATAACGTTTTGTTGGGTTGGTGAACGCACGTGGCATTGTATTCGGGAGTTGTTACTAATGTGCTGTATGGGCAGCAGATTGCCAGAAATAAAAGTTTGTTTCCAAACTTGTTTACAGTATTCGTGGACACGTGGAAAAACTATTGCTGGGTAGTATTCAATGCGGCATTCATGGCTGCTACTGCTAGTTTGACTGATTACCGGCTAAATATGGCAAATTTGGCCGTTTGAAATATGTTTGGTCGGTTCTCTTTTTTCAGTACCGGCCAAATGAAATTAACCTAACATTTATGCAGATTAATGTGTTTTTAATGTTTACAAAATGTTTTCTCTCACCATACGTTGTGGTGGAATTGACCTTTGATCTCTCCAACCTCAGTAATCCAGCGAGACATGATGGCACCATGCATTGAATGTCACATAGTTTTTGTTACAAGCATAATTTTTCAGACATCGCTATGAAGTGAACCTCATTGCACCCACCACAAAACTAAGTCACCACTGAGAACCAATCTGGCAGTCATTCACAACTAACCTCATTTGGCACATATGACCTGGCTGTTAAGGTGCCATTAAACCCAAAAACAAACAAACTGAATACAACTCATACAGGAAAGTTGAAACTCTTGGATTTTTAACATGATGAATAATTGCCTAAAAATAGAATAGACTTCAAATAAAACTTAAAAAACATCATAAAAAAATCAGATATGACAAAAATAAAATCAATTAAAGCAATCAATTCTCCTTGCATTGTTATGGGTTGAGCTATAACATCATTGATGTCTGGTTATATTTTCTCAGATTTTCTAGCTTACATCCAGTGGAAATTCATCATGAGAGTACCAATGGATATTTATTATGAGAGTACCAATTGATATTTATCATGAGAGTTTCAATGGATATTTATTTATGAGAGTACCAATGGATATTTACCATGTATCAATAGAGAGTACCAATGGATATTTATCATGAGAGAGTACCAGATATTTATCATGAGAGTACCAATAGATATTTATCATGAGAGTACCAATGGATATTTATTATGAGAGTACCAATGGATATTAATCATGAGAGTACCAATGGATATTTATCATGAGAGTACTAATGGATATTTATCATGAGAGTACCAATAGATATTAATCATGAGAGTACTAATGGATATTCATCATGAGAGTACTAATGGATATTTATCATGAGAGTACCAATAAGCAGTCTAATTTAAGTACCTTCTGAAGAAATCTTGAAAAAAGTACTTTAAGAAAAGTTAAAACAAAAATGTTATTTGAATAGAATACATTAAGTTGTTAACAAGTGGGGATGTGATGTCACTCTTCTACACCAATCACTTTTAAACAACCATGTGACATTTTAAAGAATCTCCTGTTGGAATTGCGTTCCACCTTATTATTTAGGTTCCCAGATGTACATAATGTTTACTGAGCAGTCTTTTAGTTTTTATTATCCAAGTCTGTAACTTATGTGAAAAGCATGATTGTAGTTAATATTTATGTGGATATTATTTCATATGTACAATTATAATCTCTCAATTCCTTATTTTGTAAAGATGTATATTTTGTTATATTTTTGACTAGGACCAGAGACCTAGTTTCACTAAATAGATAATTGAATTGAATTGTATCTCCTGAAGAAATTCAAGTGCATTAATTTCCACAAAAACAAATTGAGATAAAGAAATATATTTCATTCTTTTCTCCTTCACAACTAATCCTTACAACCTGCTGTGATTTTTATGCCTTGTAAATCACTCTCTTGACATTGCACCATTTCTTTTAAATCATTTTGATATGTCATAACCTCTCTGGTACTATTTGACCTCCACTGGCTAATGACTGCTTTTCCTCCCTAGGTGTTCTGGTCTGAATCGGGAGAGCTAGTGTGCATCGCAACGGAGGAATCGTTTTTCATTCTTAAATATGATGCTGAGGCAGTAAGCAGAGCTCAGGAGACAAAAGAAGGAATCACTGAAGATGGTATTGAAGATACTTTTGAGGTGAGATACGTTCGAGTCCTTCTATGTTTGCGGTGCCATGAAATGGTCACAGGAATTTTAATGTGACCCATAGTCCATTAAATCTTTTTCACAATGAAAATCCCATAAAGTTTGGTTGTGATATGCAATCTGAACAACTGTTTCAGTTGATTTGGTCCTGAAAGGAAAAGGTTTTGGCATATTTTTGTTGTTGTAACTTCTTGTTTTAGATATACATGTTTAGTTTAGATTTTATGAAAGGAAGTGGCTGAATTCTTGCATATTTGAACTAATTGCAAGCAAGTATTGTTAAATTCCAAAAACTGAGCTTATGTCAGTTAAGACTTTTGTTTTGATGTATAAGCATGAAGTCAATACTCTTTAAGTAGATTTGTGTGATTCTTTGTTGATTTTTGTTTTAGAAAATTTTCTACACTTTGATTAGGGGTATGGCTTGGATGTATGAGGTTATTTCCAGGATGTCTCGAGGGCTTATAGAGCCATTGCTTAAACCCAGTTTCCATGATGCTAAGTTGAGGAGAGTACTTGACTCCACCTGGATGAGACACCAGTCCATGGCAGATTAACTTTTCATAAACTGGTGCTCATTTCACAGCTGAGTGAACTGGAGCAACTGGTAAAAAGTGTCTTGCTCAAAGATAGCACAGCATCCTGGCTGAGATTTGATCCCAGTACCGTTTGAGTACGAGACCGACACACTAACCACTGGGATATGGCACTCCCTAATTTGGATGTATGAGCTCACCATTAATTTGTATGGGCTCGTGGTGAGCAGTGAGCCTCCACTCAAAGAAACTTGTTTTGTTTTGCAAGCTTTAAGGGTTCTGGTTGCGAGCTCTTTTAAAATAATGACTCGTAAAGGTTTCAATTTAGCTCGGTTTAAATAAATGACCTCATAAAGGTTCAAATTGCAAGTTCGGTTTAAATAAATGACCTCGTAAAGGTTTAAATTGCGAACTCGTTTTAAAGTAATGACCTGGTAAATGTTTAAATTGCGAGCTTGGTGTAAATAATGACCTTTTAAAGTAACAATGACCTTGTAATGGTTTAAATTGCAAGCTCCTTTAAAAGAAATGACCTCGTAAAGCTTTAAATTGCGAGCTCGTTTTAAAATAACAACCTCGTAAAGGTTCAAATTGTGACCTCGTATTAAAATAATGACCTCATAAAGGTTCAAATTGCAAGCTCTCATTGAGCTTAAGGCGAGCTCCCTATTTCTTTTATAAGGGAAATCCATATTAAGATTTAATAACTGTCTGTATGTTTTCCTCAGGTTGTTGGGGAAATTGAAGAAATTGTGAAGACAGGCTTGTGGGTGGGAGATTGTTTCATCTACACAAATTCTGTCAACAGACTCAACTACTATGTAGGAGGAGAGATTGTCACCATTTCACATCTTGACAGGTAATGTGATTTACAAAGAGAACTTTCCAAAATGGTTTGAAAGATTCTTATAATTAATGACACAAGTCACTTAACGGTGATAAAAGTTAGTGAAACACAAGGTTTAAGAAAGTACTTACAAAATTCCTATATTTTTGCCAAGGAAGAATTTAATTTAAAAGCTTTCAAAAATTTCTGCAAAATGTTTTTGATCAAATGCTTGTTATTTAAAGTGCCATTAACTCCACCAGAATTGTTGATTTATTTTATTGATAAAGGAAATGTTTTAGATCGTAAAGCAAAGTTACTCTACTGCACAGATTCTATTGTATAATTCTGTCAACATACTTTGTAATTGTATGCCATAATTTTGAATTTCTTTGAATGAAAATGCATGCAATTTGTAGGTATCTTTGCCTGAAGTTTGTGCAAGAAAAATTTCAACATCTGTTGTTTTTGAAACAACTGTCCTTTTAAAGTAGGTTTTAATTGTACCATCTCTATTTTGTGGAGACCTCTGGTCTATCGGTCATAGCATCGGCGCCAAACTAGTTCCTAGATTCGATTCCCAGTGAGTCCTCATTCACCAGTGCTCCACAACTGGTTTATCATATGGACATCTCTATATAACCTTAGCTGTTAAGGAAGGGATGTAGAATAGCCAATATACCTACTTCTATTCTATAGGGTGATGTACTTGCTGGGATACATGGCTAAAGATGACCGCTTGTATCTTGGAGATAAAGAGCTCAACGTGGTGAGCTACTCTCTCCTCCTGTCCGTGCTTGAATACCAAACGGCTGTGATGAGGAGAGATTTTGAGACGGCTGATAAAGTTCTTCCAACGGTGCCGAGGGAACAAAGGACAAGAGTGGCTCACTTCTTGGAAAAACAGGTGAGTGGAGGTTGATTTTTAATTGGAGAGAAGGATTAATGTATTCAAGCATTCCTTCATTTAAATATGTATTCATCTATTCACTTTGTTATTGATTTAATTATTCATTTGTTAATTTATTTTTATTTGGAAACAATACAGGAAAGACAATTGTCAGGGGTGCAATAAGTAGGGTGGGAAAGGTGGTTAAACTTCATGGGCCCCGGGCAAAAATTGAAAATTGAGGAGCCCCAAACAAATTTTGGTGACATCATTAAGCTAAATCGAAACTTGCATAAAATAGCTAAATGATGATTAAAAAAGCTAAATGCCCTTTTATAATAATGAGTGTAAAAAAAATCAATTTACAGCTTTTGCAAATTTAGAAGAATGGTGTACCCTTCTTGAAATTGCTGGAGCTCTTGCAGTTACCTGGGGCTTGAAGGATAAATTTATGGTTAAAACAGTCAGAAGGGTCAAAAACGTTTTTGATGGATTCGCAAGTGATGAAGTTGTTCTTAACCCAGGAGAAAGATTCCAAGTTCGCACCTTTTTGTAATGATAGATCTGATTCGCAGACAACTGGACGTCGTCACTATAACTCAATCGTTGAAATCAGTGATTACTTCAGCTGCTTATTGCCAAAGAATCTTACCAATCTGCAACAGGAAGATCTTCAAGAAAAGCAAAGAAAATGTTAAATAACACAGACACAAGGCTAAGTTTTCCCGATGATTTATTGTCATTTCGACAGGAGTTTGTACCAGAACTTACAAAATCTTCTTCTTCTGTTTCTTTCTTGGAATTCTTACTAAACACTTAAATGTTCAGCAGGTTTCCAGAGTAGGAGCTGCCTGTTTACTATTCTTGTCTTGTCCTGTTACTGTTGTATCTGCCAAGCAATCATTTTCAAAACTGAAGATAGTCAAATGTAGCGATCGACAATGAGTCAAGAAAGCCTGTCAGGGTTAGCTGCATTGTCGATAGAAAGGGAGGAAGCAGAAATGATGGATTATAGCGCATTGATTGATCGGTTTGCTGCAGACAAAGCGAGAAAGAAGAACTTGGCACAAGAGGACAATAGAAAAACCACAATGAATGAAGAATAAAAAATATTATTATCACAACTGTTCATGATTTTTGATTTAATACATATGTTCATGTAAGGGAAGGGGAGTGGGGGGTTAGTACACTTAATAAAAACAAATGGGGCCCCACAACCAATTTACCTACTGACCTGAGCACTCTAGCTGCGCCCCTGATAATTGTGCTATATTTACAAGAGAAAATGGAGATATGTTTCCTGATGTTTCCTCTTGTTTCCTCACTTGAATAGTAAATAATTTTTAATTTTCTGCAGCTACTTCAACGCTGTGAATTCCATTCATTACTTTGCCAGATCTTGTTTCTTACCATCTTTGTAAAATTTTCTCTACACCTCTTTTCAAACCATGCACAAGATCTTCTTCTTTAAGAAAAATGAAATCTTTATTGTTGTCGCTACTCTTAATTGTGTTGTACTAAATAGTAAAGTGTTATTTTATTGTGTACCCCATTTTTTCTATATCTTTGTTGTTTTTGTATTCTTTGTCCTCACCTCACCTAGTCTCTTCATGCCTCCTGGCCCATAAGGCTGCAGTGCACTCTCTCCACTGGACTCTGCAATTTGCAACTTGTCAGGCTTCTGTCCACGAGCTCCATCCCATCACATTCCTCTCCTTCTTGACTGTTCTTCTTCAGGTCGTTCTAGGACGACCAACTTTCCTTCTCCCCTCTGGTTTCCATGTTATAGTTGTCACACAGTGCTTAATAGTGCTTATGCGCATCACATGACCAATCCACCTCCACTTTCTTTTTACTTTGGTGCTGATTTTGTCATGTTTAGTGATTCTCAGTTTTTCATCACTAGATATTACATATGACCAGCTGATCTTTAAAATTCTCCTGTAGCATTTGAACATAAATATATCCAGCTTTTTATTATCTGCTACATTAACTCTCCATGTCTCGCAACCATACAAGAGTACAGACTTAACAAGAAAGTTAAACAGTTGTAATTTTGTATATATTGAGAATGTGCTTGAGTACGATATCTTATTTAATTTTATAAATGCTACTCTTGCTTTAGAGATTCTGTTTTGTGTGTCTTCCTTGCCACCACCTTGTAAGCTTACTGTTGCACCAAGGTATCTGAATTTGTTTACTTCATTTAGTTGTTAGTTATTGATATAAACTTTGTTTGCATATTTGCTGTTAACTTTCATGAGCTCTGTCTTATCCTTATTAATTCTTAGTCCAGTTTGTGCAGCATACTGATTGAGCCTGGTCACTTTGGTTTGCATGTGTTGATATGTAGATGAAAGTAAAGCGATATCATCAGTAAAATCTTAAGTCCTCAAGGGTTGACATGAACTTCCATCTAATATATTCATGTTATTATCAGTCGTTTTCCTCATCCTCCAGTCTACCACCATCAGAAAAAGGAACCCTGACATTACATCACCTTGCTTTACACCACTTTTAACTTGAAACCATTCAGATTCCACACCACCATCTATAACTGCACATTCACTGTCTTCACATAACGCTTTAATCAAACATATTATCTTTTGTGGAATACCATAGGCTGCCATTATTATCCAGAGGCTTTCTCTTTCTCCTGTACTTAATGTAAATTCAAATTATTATATTGTTTGCCATTTATCTTTGTAAATGTTGAACTCATGGTTACAAGTTAACTCACCTTTTTTAAGTTTGCTTTTAGATATCCTCCTTTATGTAAATAAAAGTAAAAGACAAATAGTTGTTTCTGTTTTTGTTGAGAACATTTTGTGAAATTGGATTGAAATTTTTTAAATTTGGTTTTTAATATTTTAATGCTTGCAGGGATTCAAATCACAAGCCTTGGCCGTGTCATGTGACCCCGAGCACAAATTTGAATTGGCTCTTCAGCTTGGTGAACTCAAGACAGCGCACGATCTAGCCCAAGAAAATGAGGTGAGTATAAAGGAACTCTTGATAAAAAAGCGAGGGCATATTTTTTACCAAGTCAATTTAAAAGTAAAACAGGTCTAATTTTGATATTCGTATTGTTGAAAAATTACCTAAGTTTTTATAAGAATTAATTACAGTTCAATTTAACATTCATATCAAAAGGTCTTTAGTACCATTACATGCATGAAAAGTATGTTTTAGATATTTAAAAGACTTCAGAATAATATGTGTTGAGCTAATGCTTTGGTGGAGCAAATTATCAGGAGCTAATCAATCCTTAATTTTGTGTTTTATTGGCGTATGAGATAGGTGCTTTAGTGTTCATAAATATACTGAGATACAGGTGAAAAATGGGGGTATCAATATACCCCCATTAAGCATGTGTAAAGGCAAGATTAGCTAAATTACTTTACAATTCATTAAAAACTATCATAGCAGCAAATTAATCAATACAAATTGATTAAACATTGGCCATTTTATAGTGTTTTTAAATCTCAGGCATCAATTTGAATATTTAATGCAAATTTGTGATGTATTAATTGAATATTTAATGCAAATTTGTGATGTATTACAGGGTGACTTTGGTAGTTTGTTTTGTGAATTCTTTTTTTTTAAATGTCTAGCATAATTCTTCAAAGTGGTGCAACAATTTCTGACTAAAAAGTTTGAGTCTTTGCCATACCCCCAATAAAATTCCAGCAGGAATAGACTGCCATCATTTTCAGTGACTGAGATTTGGGAAAGAAATTGAAAGAATAACGTAAATGTTTTGAGATGTTCACCCAGTCATACATCACAAACTTCACATGAATTTTGATCAGCTTGAACTCAAAAAGCATAATTTTGCACTCTTTCAAACAATTTTGAAATTGCTACACATACATTGCTACAAGCATATCTGTGCACATCAAATCAATTTAAATGGTTGCACTGCAGTGCAATTTTACCAATTATCTACTAATATTCAGCTGCTTGATATCATAGATTATTTATTTTGCACAGAATTTTCTTTCTCATTAAACTGTATTTTCCCTCAAACTGTCAATAGACACATACACACTGATATCCCCTTAAGTCCTCGTTTGGTTGATGTGTAAGTTGGTTCAGGTCTTTAAAAACATACCTGTCCAAACACACAAATGTGAAACAGGTATAGATAACACATTTCCTGCTTGTTTACTGTAAATAGATAGAATGTGGATTTTGTGCTAAATTTTATCATTCACTAAATTGTATTTTCCCTTAAACTGTCGAAAGGCACACACACTGATATCTCCTCAGTCAATTGGTGTTTATGTAAGATCATATTCCAAAAGCATACCTGTACAAACACACACAAAGTCATAATGAATTGTTCAAACTTTTTCTTTCAAATTCTCCCCTCACCAGTCTGAAACAAAATGGAAACAGCTTGCAGACTTAGCCACCAATAAATGCGAGTTCCGTCTTGCACAAGAATGTCTGCATAGAGCACATGATTACGGAGGTCTTCTTCTATTGGCTAGCTGCTCAGGGGACAAAGAAATGATCGCCATGCTGACTGACAAATCTGCAGATCAGGACAAAAATAACATTGCATTTATGGGCTACTTCTTGCAAGGAAAGTGAGTGCTTTCATTTCATTTTGGTTTTCCCAGTACGTTATGGAGACTTCTAGGAGAAATAAGACTGGTCTGTGATGAGTCACGTATTTAAATTGGTTCATTTCTGAATCATTATGCAAATTACAAAGATCCCCTACATAATATTAAAGGAAATGAAACAAGAGGAGGCCTTTGACTAACAAGTTTTTTGCTGATGAAAAAGTGTAAGAAAAATCATTACATACACTAAGACATTTTCTTTTTTTTCTTTGGTAGAACGGAAAAATGCCTGGAACTGCTGTGTAAGTCGAATCGTTACCCAGAGGCTGCCTTCTTTGCAAGAACTTACCTTCCAAGCAAAGTATCAGAGTAAGTTTATGACTAATCTGTATGTTACAGATCAATGAATTCATAGAGGCAACATTAGCTCAAAGGTATACGGACAGGTAGAGCTTTTATATGCACCACAAAGAGCTGAACAGAATAATCCTAAAATTAGCACAGTAGTGCATGTAATTACCACAGTAGCACATGTAATTACCACAGTAGCACATGTAATTACCACAGTAGCGCATGTAATTACCACAGTAGCGCATGTAATTACCACAGTAGCGCATGTAATTGTTACAGTAGCGCATGTAATTACCACAGTAGCGCATGTAATTACCATAGTAGTGAAAATGTAATTACCACAGTAGTGCATGTGATTACCACAGTACCACATGTAATTACCACAGTAGTGCTTGTAATTACCATAGTAGTGAAAATGTAATTACCACAGTAGTGCATGTGATTACCACAGTACCACATGTAATTACCACAGTGGTGCATGTAATTGCCGCAGTAGCGTATGTAATTACCACAGTAGCACATGTAAAAACCACAGTAGCACATGTAATTACCACAGTAGAGTATGTAATTACCACAGTAGCGCATACAATTACCACAGTAGCACATGGAAAAACCACAGTAGCACATGTAATTACCACAGTAGCACATGTAATTACCACAGTAGCGCATAAAATTACCACAGTAGCGCATAAAATTACCACAGTAGCGCATGTAATTTCTGAGTTATGACTAATCAAAGATTGAAGGATATGTAATATATGTGAAAGTTGTGATGTATAAAAGAGAGGACAGCTCAATTTCTTTAAAATTCTGTCCTAAATTTCAGTCACTGAAAATCTTTTTTTCTCCTAAATTTTGCTCTGTTCATGGTTTATTGCATATTTTTTCCTAATTAAGCTCAAGTTGATGCTACCTGTCCATAGATTTATGCTTGCATTTGAATCTATAAGTAACCATCACAGTAGCAAAATAATTCATCACATTTGGTTCAACAATTTGCATTGTTTGTAAATCTCAGGCATCAATTTGCATACCTTGATACTTTCTTTTGTAAGTCCCTTCCGTTTTACTTGTCTATCATATATGATTTTTTGAAGTGATACTGCAAATTCTGACCAAAATTTTTGAGTCTTTGTCATGTCCCATTCTAGCATGAATAGACTTTCGTATCAATTTTGGTGACTAAGATTTGGGAAAGAAATTTACAGAATTACATACAGATATGAGCTGTCTGCCCATTCATATATCACAAATTTCGCATAAATTAAAAACTGATCAATCTTCGATCAACTCGAAAACTTAAGTGTTTTTTTTCTTTAATTTTTTTCAAACTGATTTGCTTAGATTTAAATACTCTTTTACACAATGTAGGTATTGCCACTTGTCCATGGGTGTCCAGAGTTGATATGCCTAGAAAGATGCTCCACTCAGTGGAAAGATCAAATTATTTGAATTTTTTTGGATATAACTGGTTATGTTTTGATTACAATTTTACTAAGATATTCAGATGCGACTAATAAGGTTTTGAAAATTTGCTTTTTTGTTAATATATTTTCTGGTCTTTGCTATTTGCAGAGTTGTAAAAGCCTGGAAAGGCAACCTTGCAGAGACTAATGAAAAAGCAGCTAGCGCCCTCGCTGACCCGATGGAATACGAGAATCTCTTTGTGGGACTGGCAGAGGCCGCCCAGGCTGAGGCGTATTTGAAATCTCAAAAGAGGTCTTACAAGGCCAGTGAATACCCATCAGTAACCGTAAGTAGGAATTGACTGTATTCCACATAATAACAACTTTGTTCCACTTTTTACTGCCTGGTTTTCCTCCTACTATAAGAGCCAATGCTCATGATTTAACAGTTGCATCAATCTGTTCATACACTCACTCATAAACAGTACTGTTCTAATTCCACAAGCATTGTATTGTATTACAGTAACCAAGGTTGTAGGAAGCTTTTGAAAAGTGGAGGGCGGCGGACATGACTTCTTAGGGAGCCCTTCTCAAGTCATATGCATATGTCCCCATCCCAATCAGTAGATCTGTAGATAAGTGAGACCAAAACAAAGTAAAGTAGAAGGGGCACTTCATTTTTAGAAAGGGGCACTTTTCCAATGGGACACATTCTCTGGTATATGGGACTGACAAAAGTCACCACTTTCCCACTACTGGGACAGTATTTGAGGGGCACTTTCCATTTTTAAAAGGGGCTTTTTTGTCATTTTTTGGAAAAGTGCGGAGCGGGGGGACATTCCCCCCGGTTCCTACAGTAACATGTGGTAACTTCAGGACACCCTTAAAGTTTCATTTGAAAATTGGGCCAGTAGCAGTGTACATCGTTGGCCAAAAAGTATGTGAAAGACTTGTAAACAGCATTTATTATTTATTCATGCCGAAAAGTTTTTCTGTACAGCTTTCTGTACCCGACACCGGACTTATCATATAAATAGTCCGGTATAATGATACCCCAATCCGACTTCTGGTATCACCAGCTTGTTTACACTCATAACAAAGAACCTCTCTGTTATCATTGAGACCTGTTTGTAACTTCTAGCAATGAAGACCATACACAGGCACAGACAGTGTTGTGTGGCTACATATTTAAAGTGCACCCATGCACAAGTTAAATGAGCAAGGATGATGAGCAGGGGATTGGGGTGCATACTAGTTTGGCAAGCTGGTGGCTTGTGCAGTGTAGTTTGAAATTGACAGTCTGGATGCTTCAGGCAATTTGGACCAATTCTCCTATAGAGAGGAATTTCTTCATGTTGATGTTTGGGATAATATGTTATCTGTCCTACATAACTTAAAAATCTTGAGTGGGCGCTTCTTATAGCATGGACGCTTATTATGCAAATGCTGAAAGCTTTCCTCTATTACTGATGGGGGAGGGGGGTGATAAATGTTTTGGCATGGTTTTGAATGAAACATTGTTTTAAGAACAAAGAGCTATATTTTTTTATTTTGTTTTGTTGAAATTAATCAAAATGAAAGGATTACCAGACCGAAAAGTGAGGGCGTATTTTTAGGGGGTCCCCCCCAAAATCAAACGCTGAACTAGCATGTAATGGTATAGCAATTTTCTGGATAATATAAATATTCAAGTGACCGTTGCCATCACGTCGCCTGTGGGCTATGGAGGCATTAAGTTTATCGATCTGTTGTGGATGATATATCAGTGAAATTTGCAAAAACTTTTCGGTTTAATGCTCCTTTAATAAACAAAGAAACATTTAGTAAACTTACTTTACCAATAGCAATATTCCCCTATGCTATGATTTCTTCCTAGATATCAGTTTGGCGATATCAGTTGGTGGTTTGACCATGTTGTTTGGTGATAATATTTGGCGGTGCAACCAAGTTTGGCAATATCAGTTGCCGGCTCAACCATGCTGTTTGGCGATATCAGTTGGTGGTTCAACCATGTTGTTTGGCGATATCAGTTGGTGGTTCAACCATGTTGTTTGGCGATATCAGTTGGCGGTTCAACCATGTTGTTTGGCGATATCAGTTGGTGGTTCAACCATGTTGTTTGGCGATATCAGTTGGTGGTTCAACTATGTTGTTTGGTGATATCAGTAGGTGGTTCAACCATGTTGTTTGGCGATATCACATGTTGTTTGGTGGTTCAACCATATTGTTTGGTGATATCAGTTGGCAGTTCAACCATGTTGTTTAGTGATATCAGTTGGTGGTTCAACCATGTTGTTTGGTGATATTAATCAGTTGGCGGTTTAACCATGTTGTTTGGAGATATCAGTTGGCGGTTCAACCTCAGTTGGCGGTTCAACCTCGTTGGCGATTTAACCATGCTGTTTGGCGATATCAGTTGGCGGTTCAACCATGTTGTTTGGTGATATTAATCAGTTGGCGGTTCAACCATGCTGTTTGGCGATATCAGTTGGCGGTTCAATCTCGTTGGCGGTTCAACCATGTTGTTTGGTGATATCAGTTGGTGGTTCAACCATGTTGTTTGGTGATATCAGTTGGTGGTTCAACCATGTTGTTTCGCGATATCAGTTGGTGGTTCAATCATGTTGTTTGGCGATATCAGTTGGCGGTTCAACCATGTTGTTTGGTAATATCAGTTGGTGGTTGAACCATGTTGTTTGGCGATATCAGTTGGTGGTTCAACCATGTTGTTTGGTGATATCAGTTGGTGGTTCAACCATGTTGTTTGGTGATATCAATGAGTTGGCCGTTCAACCATGTTGTTTGGCGATATCAGTTGGCGGTTCAACCATGTTGTTTGGCGATATCAGTTGGTGGTTCAACCATGTTGTTTGGCAATATCAGTTGGTGGTTCAACCATGTTGTTTGGCGATATCAGTTGGTGGTTCAACCATGTTGTTTGGTGATATCAGTTGGTGGTTCAACCATGTTGTTTGGTGATATCACTTGGTGGTTCAACCATGTTGTTTGGTGATATCAGTTGGCAGTTCAACCATGTTGTTTAGTGATATCAGTTGGTGGTTCAAGCATGTTGTTTGGCAATATCAGTTGGCGGTTCAACCATGTTGTTTGGCGATATCAGTTGGCGGTTCAACCATGTTGTTTGGCGATATCAGTTGGTGGTTCAACTATGTTGTTTGGTGATATCAGTAGGTGGTTCAACCATGTTGTTTGGCGATATCACTTGGTGGTTCAACCATATTGTTTGGTGATATCAGTTGGCAGTTCAACCATGTTGTTTAGTGATATCAGTTGGTGGTTCAACCATGTTGTTTGGTGATATTAATCAGTTGGCGGTTTAACCATGTTGTTTGGAGATATCAGTTGGCGGTTCAACCTCGTTGGCGATTTAACCATGCTGTTTGGCAATACCAGTTGGCGGTTCAACCATGTTGTTTGGTGATATTAATCAGTTGGCGGTTCAACCATGCTGTTTGGCGATATCAGTTGGCGGTTCAATCTCGTTGGCGGTTCAACCATGTTGTTTGGTGATATCAGTTGGTGGTTCAACCATGTTGTTTGGTGATATCAGTTGGTGGTTCAACCATGTTGTTTCGCGATATCAGTTGGTGGTTCAATCATGTTGTTTGGCGATATCAGTTGGCGGTTCAACCATGTTGTTTGGTAATATCAGTTGGTCGTTCAACCATGTTGTTTGGCGATATCAGTTGGTGGTTCAACCATGTTGTTTGGTGATATCAGTTGGTGGTTCAATCATGTGGTTTGGTGATATCAATGAGTTGGCCGTTCAACCATGTTGTTTGGCGATATCAGTTGGCGGTTCAACCATGTTGTTTGGCGATATCAGTTGGTGGTTCAACCATGTTGTTTGGCGATATCAGTTGGCGGTTCAACCATGTTGTTTGGCGATATCAGTTGGTGGTTCAACCATGTTGTTTGGCGATATCAGTTGGTGGTTCAACTATGTTGTTTGGTGATATCAGTAGGTGGTTCAACCATGTTGTTTGGCGATATCACTTGGTGGTTCAACCATATTGTTTGGTGATATCAGTTGGCAGTTCAACCATGTTGTTTAGTGATATCAGTTGGTGGTTCAACCATGTTGTTTGGTGATATTAATCAGTTGGCGGTTTAACCATGTTGTTTAGAGATATCAGTTGGCGGTTCAACTCGTTGGCGATTTAACCATGCTGTTTGGCGATACCAGTTGGCGGTTCAACCATGTTGTTTGGTGATATTAATCAGTTGGCGGTTCAACCATGCTGTTTGGCGATATCAGTTGGCGGTTCAATCTCGTTGGCGGTTCAACCATGTTGTTTGGTGATATCAGTTGGTGGTTCAACCATGTTGTTTCGCGATATCAGTTGGTGGTTCAATCATGTTGTTTGGCGATATCAGTTGGCGGTTCAACCATGTTGTTTGGTAATATCAGTTGGTGGTTGAACCATGTTGTTTGGCGATATCAGTTGGTGGTTCAACCATGTTGTTTGGTGATATCAGTTGGTGGTTCAACCATGTTGTTTGGTGATATCAATGAGTTGGCCGTTCAACCATGTTGTTTGGCGATATCAGTTGGCGGTTCAACCATGTTGTTTGGCGATATCAGTTGGTGGTTCAACCATGTTGTTTGGCAATATCAGTTGGTGGTTCAACCATGTTGTTTGGCGATATCAGTTGGTGGTTCAACCATGTTGTTTGGTGATATCAGTTGGTGGTTCAACCATGTTGTTTGGTGATATCACTTGGTGGTTCAACCATGTTGTTTGGTGATATCAGTTGGCAGTTCAACCATGTTGTTTAGTGATATCAGTTGGTGGTTCAAGCATGTTGTTTGGCGATATCAGTTGGTGGTTCAAGCATGTTGTTTGGCGATATCAGTTGGCGGTTCAACCATGTTGTTTGGCGATATCAGTTGGCGGTTCAACCATGTTGTTTGGCGATATCAGTTGGTGGTTCAACTATGTTGTTTGGTGATATCAGTAGGTGGTTCAACCATGTTGTTTGGCGATATCACTTGGTGGTTCAACCATATTGTTTGGTGATATCAGTTGGCAGTTCAACCATGTTGTTTAGTGATATCAGTTGGTGGTTCAACCATGTTATTTGGTGATATTAATCAGTTGGCGGTTTAACCATGTTGTTTGGAGATATCAGTTGGCGGTTCAACTCGTTGGCGATTTAACCATGCTGTTTGGCATTACCAGTTGGCGGTTCAACCATGTTGTTTGGTGATATTAATCAGTTGGCGGTTCAACCATGCTGTTTGGCGATATCAGTTGGCGGTTCAATCTCGTTGGCGGTTCAACCATGTTGTTTGGTGATATCAGTTGGTGGTTCAACCATGTTGTTTGGTGATATCAGTTGGTGGTTCAACCATGTTGTTTCGCGATATCAGTTGGTGGTTCAATCATGTTGTTTGGCGATATCAGTTGGCGGTTCAACCATGTTGTTTGGTAATATCAGTTGGTGGTTGAACCATGTTGTTTGGCGATATCAGTTGGTGGTTCAACCATGTTGTTTGGTGATATCAGTTGGTGGTTCAACCATGTTGTTTGGTGATATCAATGAGTTGGCCGTTCAACCATGTTGTTTGGCGATATCAGTTGGCGGTTCAACCATGTTGTTTGGCGATATCAGTTGGTGGTTTAACCATGTTGTTTGGCAATATCAGTTGGTGGTTCAACCGTGTTGTTTGGCGATATCAGTTGGTCGTTCAACCATGTTGTTTGGTGATATCAGTTGGTGGTTCAACCATGTTGTTTGGTGATATCACTTGGTGGTTCAACCATGTTGTTTGGTGATATCAGTTGGCAGTTCAACCATGTTGTTTAGTGATATCAGTTGGTGGTTCAACCATGTTGTTTGGTGATATCAGTTGGTGGTTCAACCATGTTGTTTGGTGATATCACTTGGTGGTTCAACCATGTTGTTTGGTGATATCAGTTGGCAGTTCAACCATGTTGTTTAGTGATATCAGTTGGTGGTTCAAGCATGTTGTTTGGCGATATCAGTTGGCGGTTCAACCATGTTGTTTGGCGATATCAGTTGGCGGTTCAACCATGTTGTTTGGCGATATCAGTTGGTGGTTCAACTATGTTGTTTGGTGATATCAGTAGGTGGTTCAACCATGTTGTTTGGCGATATCACTTGGTGGTTCAACCATATTGTTTGGTGATATCAGTTGGCAGTTCAACCATGTTGTTTAGTGATATCAGTTGGTGGTTCAACCATGTTATTTGGTGATATTAATCAGTTGGCGGTTTAACCATGTTGTTTGGAGATATCAGTTGGCGGTTCAACTGCGTTGGCGATTTAACCATGCTGTTTGGCATTACCAGTTGGCGGTTCAACCATGTTGTTTGGTGATATTAATCAGTTGGCGGTTCAACCATGCTGTTTGGCGATATCAGTTGGCGGTTCAATCTCGTTGGCGGTTCAACCATGTTGTTTGGTGATATCAGTTGGTGGTTCAACCATGTTATTTGGTGATATCAGTTGGTGGTTCAACCATGTTGTTTCGCGATATCAGTTGGTGGTTCAATCATGTTGTTTGGCGATATCAGTTGGCGGTTCAACCATGTTGTTTGGTAATATCAGTTGGTGGTTGAACCATGTTGTTTGGCGATATCAGTTGGTGGTTCAACCATGTTGTTTGGTGATATCAGTTGGTGGTTCAACCATGTTGTTTGGTGATATCAATGAGTTGGCCGTTCAACCATGTTGTTTGGCGATATCAGTTGGCGGTTCAACCATGTTGTTTGGCGATATCAGTTGGTGGTTCAACCATGTTGTTTGGCAATATCAGTTGGTGGTTCAACCATGTTGTTTGGCGATATCAGTTGGTGGTTCAACCATGTTGTTTGGTGATATCAGTTGGTGGTTCAACCATGTTGTTTGGTGATATCACTTGGTGGTTCAACCATGTTGTTTGGTGATATCAGTTGGCAGTTCAACCATGTTGTTTAGTGATATCAGTTGGTGGTTCAAGCATGTTGTTTGGTAATATCAGTTGGTGGTTGAACCATGTTGTTTGGCGATATCAGTTGGTGATTTAACCATGTTGTTTGCCGATATCAGTTGGCGGTTTAACCATGTCTGCTGGTGTTCTTAATGTGAGAGAGATGAACAGTAGTAGCACTATCAGAAAGTTTTTCTCCCATGGCCAAAACTTGTCAGTTTTTGTTATTGAAATATAACATTTGCCCTCTAAGTGGCAGAGCTGACCCTCACTTTCCCCTGGAAATATTCAAATAATTAGCATTCTAAAATCTCTTTTCTTTTCTAGAGCAACTCAGAGAGGAATGTGATAGAAGAATGTAAAGAGAATGGAGGATTTACAGAGGTAGGTGGTTTCGTGTTAGATATATCAGTCTCTAATCTTGGACAAAACTAAATAATTAAGTGTTTTATTTCTTTCCTTTATTTTTAACTCTCCACGCCTCCCCCTTTGTTTGGATTTTTTGCATGTTTTAAGTTAATTTGTAAAACAAAACAAAAAACATTAAGATGAATGGGGTGGGCGATGGAGTGATGGGTAATGATAGTAAAGTAGGGTAGGGGACACTGGTCATCAAGGAAATTGAAGTGTTTTGTCCGTTGAAGTGTTGGTAGATGGATCTTTTGCAATCTTTATCGTATGAAGTAAAGGTTTTAGTTCTGAAGAAAATTTGTTGAGTTCTTTCACTCTTCAGTGTTTTGATTAAGTACTGGCTTGTGCATCAATTTCAGTTGTTTACTTTTGTTAAGATTAGTCAACATATTTCACTGAAGAGAATTTGAGATTCAGAAATAACAATTTCAAGAATGAGGAAGGGAACAAAGAGGGGAGGAACAGAATGGGAAGGGACAGTAGAGAAGGGAAAGAATGGGGGAGGGACAGAATGGAGGAGGCAGAGTGGGGAGGGTAGTAGCAATGGGGAGGGTAGTAGGAATGGGGAGGGTAGAAGAAGTGTGAAGGTGGTGGGTGAATGACAGGTGAATGGGAAAGGCAAGGCACAAGAGATTTTCTTATTACATTTGGATAAAGAATGGACATATCTTTCAAGATATTGGGTTTCAGAATACGATTAACTTTGCCACAATGTATAAGTTTCTACAATCAAATTTTTCAGGTAATTGCTGAAAATCTTGAAGAACCTGAAGAGATACAACCACCAGCACCAGAAAAAGAAACACCGGCAAAGACGGAACCTGAAAATCCAGAGCAAAAACCACGATCAGACACGGTGGATGACCTCGATTTAGACTTCGATGACCTAGATATTGATGATGAAAATGTTGACACATCGGGCGTAAATTTAGATGATGAAGATTTATTGGACGATTAAGATTTAAAATGTTGTAAAGAGCACATTCATTCCATTACGATAAATGCTTGCAGATTAATAATTGCTTTTTAGATAGTGCTGTCACGGTATGAAATCTAAACGTCAAGTTTAGGCTATTAAAAATGTGAAACATAAAAAAATAATTAAAAATTGTACTCCTTCACCCCACACTGACACGCTTTGATGTAAGCTGACAAAAAAACAAAAAAAAATGGCCTAGAATATGCCTCTCAGGCTCTCACTTGGATGATTCATGGTCACTTTGGCTGAATTACCAAACACGTGCTTGATGCGTGATGAACATAATAGTCTGCCAGATCTGCCAATCCATTTTGTCTTGCGTTCCTTATAAAAGAAGTAACGTTAGTGATAATAACAACAATTTGTGTCGTGAGTCATTTTCTTGAAAAGTATCGCGATATACCAATATATCACAATATTTGTCTCCACGATAATCGATACATAATAGAGCCATGTCGTGACAGCACTATTATTCGAGTATTAGACTTTGACCACATTCGTACTCAACAGCGAGATACCATTTATTAAGTGTGCTGACATCACATGATTTGTATGTGGCGTTGGTAGGTTTTCTTTAAAGCTGACACATGCTCTGTCTGTATTATAAACTACAAGTCAAAATCAAATTCAGATGTTGGAACAGTTGTACATACAAACTACAGTTTAGCAACTACTACAACCTTCGCAACACTTATTTCTTCTGAATTTGTAACTTGGAAATTTTCTCCTTGGTATCCTGTATGTCTCCTTGCTGTCCAACGAGTTTTAAGGACTTGTTTGGCAAAAATCCACTTTGTAAACAATACGGTTTCAATCTGTGTAGATGCAAATTTCTTTTTTAAAGTAATGAAATGTCTACCTTTGATATAAAAGTATTTAAAAATTGTTTTTGATCTTCTGGTAAATAACAAAAACTGCATCTATACAGATTGAAACCATATTGTACTGACAATACTAAGAGACTTTCTTTAAGTCAGAAGTATCCTTGCACTTTGGTTGGCTGTCCAACACATGGTCATCTTACAAAAAGACATGGTTACTCAGTTATGTTGCTATTGCACAGGGTTGCTGGTCATTATTGATGTCAGTATGCAGAGCTGCATTGTTTCCGGCGATGTCATGAAACAATTGCTTGCATAAAATACATAGTAGCTTGGCCAACATTGCATGGTTTGGTCATCACGCAGTTTGTCTCGCAGTGCAAAGGATACAAAATCTTGTCATAGATATAACTTCAAATGTTCTGCAATATCATTTTATTTTACTGCTGAAAACAAAGTACCAATTCGTCACCGAAAAAGTGTTTTGTGGGAACAAGCACCTGGTCGGAGCACCACTTGCATGGCCTACATTTCTTATTTATTTATATGGTAGATATATTAGAGTAACATTTTCATAGCTTCTGCACATCACGTTTGTTGGAACAATCAAAGCCTTCATATTGAAAAGTGGTTCAAGACTTTTTCAAACGCAGGTAAGGCTGCATCTTTAAAAAAGTGCATTGAATGGGGGAGTTAAAGATTTTAAAATGATCATGTGTTTTATAGTTTTTTTTTCTTCTTTGTACGTAAAAATACACAGTAAAGTAGTGGTTGTGAAAATAAAGGCAAAGAAGAGTATAAAGAAATTTATTAGGTCACGTAATGTTTGATTTTATATATTGATTTCATTTAACGTTGTACAGATTTTTTTTCCGCCTTCAATTACGCTTGTAATGTTGCCAACTGAATGTTGGAGTTGTCATAAAGAACTCAGAAATGTGCCGTTTCATTCTCATGTGTATGAAATTTAAAGGCGGGATTATTAAGAAATTGTGAAACTAATGTGTATTTATGTCCGTCTGAGGTTTGTGAATGTTTTCATGGTTTCAGTGCAAAGCTGATTGGTTACATCAGCTATATAGAATATCGATGAAATAAATACACACTTCTATGAACTTATTTTTCTCTTGTGTAATTTTTTTTGGAGTTATTTAGATTATTTATTATTATTTTGTGGTTCTCCCGAAGAAGTTCCCTTCTATATTTTCAAAACAGCTGATGAACAGATTTGAAAAGGCAATTGGCAGTTTGCTCGTTGCCTGCTGCATAGGTAAAATTTGTTCTTCATGATATTTGTACACTTCCATGAGCTAGGTGTTCTAGTTTTGCTGAATAATATGGGTCCCCTTTTAGTCAAGGGCCCCTTTTAGTCAAGGGCCCCTTTTTAGACAAGTGCCTCCTTGTAGACAACCTCCTTTTTCTACAGGGTCCCTTTTACTACAGGGCCCCTTTTAGTCACAGGCCTCCTTTTACTCGAGAGCCTTCTTTTAGTCAATGGCCTCCTTTTAGTCAAGGCCTTTTACTCAAGAGCCCCTTTACTCCAGAGCCTCCTTTTACTCCAGGGCCTCCTTTTACTCAACACTCTTTTTACTCAAGAGCCTCCTTTTACTCAAGGGCCTCCTTTTAGTCAAGTGCCTCCTTTTAGTCAAGGGCCTACTTCTAGTCAAGGGCCTCCTTTTAGTCAAGGGCCTCCTTTTGCGCAAGAGCCCCTATTTACTAGAGAGCCTCCTTTTAGTCAAGGGCCTCCTTTTAATCAAGGGTCTCCTTTTAGTCAAGGGCCTTCTTATAGTCAAGGGCCTTCTTATAGTCAAGGGCCTCCTTTTAATTACTCAAGAGCCTCCTTTTACTCGAGAGCCTCTTTTTCCTCGAGAGTCTTTTTAGTCAAGCGCCTCGTTTTACTCAAGAGCCTCCTTTTAGTCAAGAGCCTCATTTTAGTGAAAGGCCTTTTACTCCAAGGGACTTTACTTAAGAGCCTCCATTTACTAGAGAGCCTCCTTTTAATTAACAGCCTTTTTTTACTCAAGAGCCTCCATTTACTCAAGAGCCTCATTTTACTCAAGAGCCTCCTTTTAGTCAAGGGCCTCAGTTTACTCAGATCCTCCTTTTACCCAAGAGCCCCATTTTACTTGAGATCCTCCTTTTAGTCATGAACCTCCTTAAACCGAAGAGCTTCCTTTTAGCCAAGAGCCTCCTTTGACTTAAAAGCCTTCTTTTACTCAAAAGCCTGCATCTCATTTTACTTAAGTCTCCTTTTACTAAGAGCCTCTTTTTACCCAAGAGCCTCCTTTTACTCCAGGGTCTTCTTTTAGTCAAAGGCCTTCTTTTACTCAAGGACCTCCTTTTAGGCATGAGCTTAATTATTTTAGTCAAAAGCCTCCTTTTACCCTAGGGCCTCATTTTGCTCAAGAACCTCTTTTTGCTCAAGAGCCTCCTTTTACTCCAGGGCCTCCTTTTCCTCAAGAGTCTCCTTTTTACTCAAGGGCCTTCTTTTAGTCAAGTGCCTCCTTTTACTCCAGAGCCTAACTTTTACCCAGGAGCCTCCTTATACTCAAGAGACTCCTTTTAATCAAGGGTCTCCTTTTAGTCAAGGGCCTTCTTTTAGTCAAGGGCCTCCTTTTAATTACTCAAAAGCCTCCTTTTACTCGAGAGCTTTTTTTTTACACGAGAGCCACCTTTTACTCGAAAACTTCCTATTAGTCAAAGGCCTCCTTTTACCCAAGAGCCTCCTATTACTCCAGGGCCTTCTTTTAGTCAAAGGGGCTCTTCAGTAAAAGGAGGCTCTCGACTAAAATAGGCTCTTGAGTAAAAGAAAGCTCTTAAGTAAAATGAGGCGCTTGACTAAAAGGAGGCTCTTGACTAAAAGGAGGCCCTTGACTAAAAGGAGGTTCTTCAGTAAAATTAGGCTGTTCAGTAAAAGGAGGCTCTTAAGTAAAAGGAGGCTCTTAACTAAAATAGGCTCTTGAGTAAAAGAAAGCTCTAAGTAAAATGAGGCGCTTGACTAAAAAGAGACTCGAGTAAAAGGAGGCTCTTAAGTAATTAAAAGGAGGCCCTTGACTTAAAGGAGACCCTTGATTAAAAGGAGACCCTTGAATAAAAGGAAGCCCTTGACTAAAAGGAGGCCTATGAGTAAAAGGAAGCCCTTGAATATAAGGAGACCCTCGATAAAAGGAGGCCCTTGACTATGACACCCTTGAGTAAAAGGAGGCTCTGGAATAAAAGACCTTTGACTAAAATGGGGCCATTGATTAAAAGGGGCCCTTGAGTAAAAGGAGGCCCTTGAGTAAAAAGAGGCCTTTGACTAAAAGGAGGCTCTTGAGTAAAAGAAAGCTCTTAAGTAAAAGAAAGCTCTTAAGTAAAAGGAGGCTCTTGACTAAAAGGAGGCCCTTGACTAAAAGGAGGCCCTTGACTAAAAGGAGGTTCTTTAGTAAAATTAGGCTGTTTAGTAAAAGGAGGCTCTTAAGTAAAAGGAGGCTTTTAACTAAAATAGGCTCTTGAGTAAAAGAAAGCTCTAAGTAAAATGAGGCGCTTGACTAAAAAGAGACTCTTGAGTAAAATGAGGCTCTCAAGTAAAAGGAGGCTCTTAAGTAATTAAAAGGAGGCCCTTGACTTAAAAGAGACCCCTGATTAAAAGAAGACCCTTGATTAAAAGGAGGCCCTTGACTAAAAGGAGGCCCTTGACTATGACACCCTTGAGTATAAGGAGGCCCTGGAATAAAAGGCCTTTGACTAAAATAGGGCCATTGATTAAAAGGGGCCCTTGAGTAAAAAGAGGCCCTTGAGTAAAAAGAGGCCCTTGACTAAAAGGAGGCTCTTTAGTAAAATTAGGCTGTTCAGTCAAAGAAGGGTCTTGAGTAAAAGGAGGCTCTTGACTAAAATAGGCTCTTGAGTAAAAGAAAGCTCTTAAGTAAAATGAGGCGCTTGTCTAAAACGAGACTCGAGTAAAAAGAGACTCGAGTAAAAGGACGCTCTCAAGTAAAAGGATGTTTGACTAAAAGGAGACCCTTGATTAAAAGGAGGCCCTTGACTAAAAGGAGTCCCTTGCATAAAAGGAGGCCCTTGACTATGACACCCTTGGGTGAAAGGAGGCCCTGGAATAAAAAGCCTTTGACTAAAATGGGGCCATTGATTAAAAGGGCCATTGAGTAGAAGGAAGCCCTTGAATAAAAAGAGGCCTTTGACTAAAAGGAGGCTCTTTAGAGGCCTTTGATTAAAATGTAGGCCTTTGAGTACAAGGAGACCCTTCACTTACAGGAGGCATTGACTAAAAAGAGACCCTTGTAAAAAAAGTAGGCCTTTTAGTAAAAGGAGGCCCTTGACTAAGAAGAGGCCCTTGACTAAAAGGAGGCCCTTGACTAAAAAGAGGCCCTTGACTAAAAGGAGCTCAGCCCTTGACTAAAAGGAGGCCCTTGACTAAAAGGAGGTTCTCTAGTAAAAGGAGGTTTTTGAGTAAAAAGAGGCCCTGGAGTAAAAAGAAGCTCTTAATTAAAAGGAGGGCCTGGAGTAAAAGGAGGCTCTTTAATCAAAGAAGGCTCTTGGCCAAAAGGAAGCTCTTTGGTTAAAGGAGGTTCTTGAGTAAAAAAAGAATCTTAAGTAAGAGGAGACTCTTGGGTAAAAGGAGGCTCTTGATTAAACGGAGGCTCTTGAGTAAAAGGAGGCTCTTGACTAAAAGAATTAAGCTCTTGACTTATAGGAGGTCCTTGAGTAAAAGAAGGTCTTTGACTAAAAGCAGGCTCTGGAGTAATAGAAGGCTCTTGGGTAAAAGGAGGCCCTTGACTTAAAAGGAGGCCCTTGACTAAAAGAAGGCCTTTGACTAAAAGGAGGCCCTTGAATAAAAGGAGGCCCTTGAATAAAAGGAGGCCCTTGACTAAAAAGCCTTTGACTAAAAGAAGGCCCATGCATAAAAGAAGGCCTTTGACTAAAAGAAGGCACTTGAGTAAAAGGAGGCTTTTGACTAAAAAGGGACTTGAGAAAAAGACATTTGACTTAAAGAAGGCCTTCGACTAAAAGAAGGCCCTTGAATAAGAGGAGGCCCTTGAACAAAAGGAGGCCTTTGACTAAAAGGAGGCCCTTAAGAGGAGACCCTTGAGTAAAAGGGAGGCCCTGGAATAAAAGGAGGCCTTTTGACTAAAATGGGGCCATTGACTAAAGGGGCCCTTGAGTAAAAGGAAGCCTTTGACTAAAAAGGGGCCCTTGAGTAAAGAGTTTGACTAAAAGGAGGCCCTTGAGTAAAAGGGGCTCTTCAGTAAAAGGAGGCCTTTGATTAAAAGGAGACCCCCGACTGAGAGGCCATTGGCTAAAAGGAGGCCCTTCACTAACAGGAGGCATTGACTAAAAGAAGATCTTTGTGTGAAAGGAGGCCCTTGACTGAATAGAGGCCCTTGACTAAAAGGAAGCCATTGACTAAAAGGAGGCCCTTGAGTAAAAAAAGCCTCTTGAGTCAAAGGAGGCTCTTGACTAAAATGAAGACCTTTTGGGCATTGACTAAAAGGAGGCTTTTGACTAAAATACCGCTTTGGGTAAAAGGAGGTCCTGAAAAGGGGCCCTTGACTAAAAGGGGGCTGTTGACTATAAGGAGGCTCCTGAGTAAAAAGAGGTCCTGGAGTTAAAGGAGGCTCTTAATTAAAAGGAGGTTCTTGAGTAAAAGAAGGCCTTTGACTAAAAGGAGGCCCTGGAGTAAAAGAAGGCTCTTGGGTAAGAGGAGGCTCTTGAGTAAAAAGAGACTTAAGTAAAATGAGATGCAGGCTTTTGAGTAAAAGGGGGCTCTTGAGGAAAAGGAGGCTCTTGAGTGAAAGGAGGCTCTTCGTTTAAAGGAGATTATTGACTAAAAGTAAAAGGAGGCTCTTGGGTAAAAGGAGGCTCTTGAGTGAAAGACGGCTCTTGAGTAAAAGGAGGCTCTTGAGTAAAAGGAGGCTCTTGAGTAAAAGGAGGCTCTTGAGTAAAAGAAGGCTCCTTTTATTCAAAAGCCTCCTTTTAGTCAAGAGCCTCCTTTTACTCAATAAACGAAGAGCCTCCTTTTAGCCAAGAGACTTTTTTCACTCATCCTCCTATTACTCAAGAGCCTCCTTTTAGCCAAGAGCCTCCTATTACTCCAGGGCCTCCTTTTAGTCAAAGGCCTTCTTTTACTCAAGGACCTCCTTTTAGTCAAGAGCCTAATTTTTTTAGTCAAGAGCCTCCTTTTACTCCAGGGCCTTTTTTTACTCGAAGAGCCTCCTATTACTCCAGGGCCTCCTTTTAGTCAAAGGCCTAATAGAATTTTAAGTACCAATAATTTTGCTACCAAAATCGGGGTCAGCAACAACAAACTCTGTACTTTGTATGTTAGAACTATTCTCCAGTAGCTGCTGCAATGTTCTAGCGTTTTACACAAATCTTTTGAAAATAATTCGAGATAAATGTGGCCACAATCTTAATTTCATAACATCTGATCATTACAATTTTGGTTACTTGTTAGATCTAAGAATACAATTAAGAATAAATTATAAGAATACAATTCTTCTACTCGCTCGTTTTTATATCTACATTATGAAAAGTGAAAACAACAAGCCCTTAAGTATTGAATCCTTCCTTATTATCTTAAAACACAATATAGATGTCAAAAAATATTTGTCACATAAAAAAATCATTCAGTTATTTAAGCAAATTTGGGAAAAGATTTTTGATTTGATTTTTCAACATTCTTTTAAAAATTTGTCTTTGATTTCATACTTCAGTTATTGTACATCTTTTTTCCTGAGTGAATGTACAGGATGACGTTTATTTGATTTGATGTAGTTTGTATACACAACAAAATATATCAAGAGAAAAACAATTTCCTGGCCCCTAGATCTGCCACAGCTAAATGTGGTTTACCAACTCCAAATAAGTGTCACACACCCTACCACTGGGTGTCGGAGAACCGTAGCCTACCCTACTGGGAATCATTTTGCTTATGGCTTATTTTGGTATATGGATCTACACATACTTACTGCAGTACCTTCACAATGAAAAAAAGAAAAATATGGGTTCTTAAGTCTCCATAAAGGTATATTATCACAGCAGATTTTTAACCCAGAAGAGCATTACATTTTAAGCAGAACAGTGTTTAAACAGTCACAATAACACTTAGTAAAATATCAAATTGATGACAAATCAAAGTGTGTAAAAATGTTCAGCATGTGAAAAAGTGAATGCATGAACGGGAATACAGCTAAAATTCTATAACATAATTCCATATATTTTCAAAATTTTAACTATCAAAGGTTCTCAAATTCTGTTGTCGTGCCAACTCTGGGAGATGGTTATAATAACATCCAATTTCCTGTTCACTATAGCCAACTTCTCCCATGTGAAATATTTGGGGGAATGAACAAAAACAAGTTATTATCAGCAAGTTTCTGGTTGTCCCATTCTGAGGTCACAAAATATTTTTCATTTCATGCTAATTAGGTATCTCAGTTTTAAAATGCTGTAAAATGTTCAATTTTTAATCGATTTTGATGACTGTTTGCGGTTTGCATGGTGTTTAGTACGTTTTGGGCCGTTAATGCTCATGTTGTTGCTACCAGTCCATAAACCTTTAAAAAACAAAGAAACAGCAATGAAAACAGAAAATACAACAAAACTGTACGTTGACACTCCACACGGATAAATCTATTCAAAGTTCTCTCTGGGTGAATATAACAGGAAGACGTGGTAATACCAAGAGCTTAATGCTCGTTCAAACACACACACACAACAGTTTTCTAAATCAATCACCTTGGTGTATATATCAAAAGAATTAACACAAAAAAACTTCGTCAAAAAATGTCTTATATTGCTTTAGATTTTGTAATTTCAATATATTACAACTATACCATACTTCTCCCCTTGTTGATTTTTGTAAAGGAAAGCAGTATTGCTTTTAGTTTTGCATCAGCGAAGCTGTCTGGAAATATCAAAACACTTCTGGTAAAATCGTTTGAAAATGCAAAAATATGAAGAAGATATGAAGATATGATGATATTGTTGCATTATGGGAAATCACAATGCCTTGAAATAAAGCACATTGTTGTCTATTATTACCCAAACAACTTGCTAGATTTACTGGAAGAACTATTTGTTTAAACTCTGTATGTCAGAAGTCTTAACACAGCCAGCTATACTACCTATGAAGATTTGAATACCACAATGGTTGTCAAACAAACAATTATGATTGAATATGCCACAGCAAGTAGTAAAACAGGTAACACAGGCTTAGTTTCATCTTTGCTATCACCATATTCCATGTATTTTTAATTTGCATATTCTTAAGATGTCTTGAAAGAACTGGGGGGTGTTTCTGAGATACGCTTGTTAAAAATGTGCACCTGTTCTAAAGAGAAATCATGAAAAAAAATTGCCTCAACAATTAAACTGATAATTTTTTTGTACAAGGCCCAAATATTTTATAATTTTAAACGAATTTGTTTTCATTCAAGTCAGCAATTCCTTACATCTTTAATTCTTGTAATTTTACCCTTGCTGAACCTGTTGGCATCCTTGAGAAAGTATTGAACAAAAATAATTGCCCAATAATTCCTTTAAATTACAATGAACAGTGACAAATTTCTCACAATTCAAAGTGGAAATAAGAAGTCTGTCTATGTTATTTCCTAAAAAACTTGATATAGTCACCCAAAACATGAACAGCCATTCTGAATCAACTCTTTCTTTCAAACCTTATAAACTAAACCCTGGCATGTTTATTATCTTATAACCAACCGTCTTTTGGCAGACCATCAATTATTCTCAACAGCCAAATAACCTCATTCCTATGCTATGTGTGCATGCATGCATACATAGCATCATCGAAGCAAATATGAAAAAGAAATGGTGAAGTGGATTGCTTCACACTACAACACATTCTTGAAAGATGAGTTTGGTAGGGCAAACATGAAAAACTGTCTGTATCATTCAATGGACAACCCCTCATGAACAATCTTGAGATCATTCACAAAAAAAACAAAATGACATTTCTGGATATTCAACCTATCTTGGCAAAACACATTAATTCCACCTTCCTTAAATTGACAGCAAAACCTAAACCAACTCTTGTCACCTCTTTCTAAACTGCCAAAAGCAAGACACCCATTTCTTTTTTTAAAAGTAGATTTAAAAATATTATGTTAAAACAGTACTGAACCTACTTCTGAACTAACGGTTACATCATTACAGAAACATGTTCTTTCAATGAAACCAATTACACTGTGCAAATGAATATTCATGAATACAAATTAATTACAATGTTCAAATGAATATTCAATATATGCAAATTAATTACACTGCAAATGAATATTCATGAGGCAAATTAATTACTGCAAATGAATATTCAATATGTGCAAATTAATTATACTGTGCAAATGAATATTCATGAAGCAAATTATTTACACTGTGCAAATGAATATTCATATGTGCAAATCAATTACATTGTGCAAATGAATATTCATGATGCAAATTATATAGCACCATCACAGCAACCGTAAGAGGTGATTTACCTAAACTTTTTTATTTCTTTTCTTTTCAAGAGATTGACCAATAAAAAATAAGGAGAAAAAGAACAAAATACTAGATTTCAAACATATCTACAAATATTTTTTCATCGTTTTGCACAAATTCCCATTCTTATAAATAATAAAATCAAGACTTAAACGAAAGCACTGGAATGAAGCGGAAAGCTTTTGCACATCAATCTAAGTAAATAAAATAAATCAATTGGATACGATCGTAAAACACAATTTTCTTAATTGAGGGTGATTATGCAAGAAAATATAACTAACTACTTTGATACTTCCTATAAAATCACTTCAGAAATCTCCCTCTACCTTTCTTTGTAGCCAGTGGTTGGTTGACCTGTCGCAAACAGGTCAACCATTAAGGTCTGTTGTCAAAACAGGTTAACCATTAAGGTCTGTTGTCAAATGATTCAAAACAGAGGGCGCCATTTTGAAACTTATCGCCAATACAGAGGATAAATGTAAGCTTTCTATTGGATGATCTATACGAGGACGGATGTGAAAGCTGAACAAATTTTCGCTAGGGGAATTTGAAAATAATTATGATTCTTTGACAAGTCCTGTAAGTTTGTTATTCAACTTTAATGAAAAATAGGTTCGTAGAGATCAAATTATTCTTGAAGATCAAAATGATTGATTTAAGTTCGTTTTCAAGATTTATGAAGTTAATACTAAGAGAACTTGTTCACAAGTTTCCAGAGGATCATTAAAATTAGAATAATTTGAAATGAAGCAATTTGATTGATACCATATCGTGGGATTTCATCCATTGCCATGGTAACCCATAGTGACTCTTTAAATAGGTTTCACTGCAGTCAGTGTAGGCACGAATGTCAGATATGCTAATACTAATGACACAAAGAATGATTTATAGTAAGGTCCATAACGCATATGTCTGGAGTTGGTGACAGTAATTTTGTCAAACCAGGAGATTATACTGTAATTACACAAGTTGAGATGGGAGGCTACAAAAATGGAAGCTTGCCGGCCAAGAAGAAAGAAGAAGTAAGAAGTCACATGACCAAGGACTGGTTTATCATTGGTCAGTTTTTGACACATCTGATAATACTGACATATGTAGAAAGGACCAGAAACTGATATTGATGAAGACCCATGATGGTATGCGCATTGCGTGAATAATCCGATTTGAGAGAATACCTGATTTGAGAGAATACCCGAGAACTATTTGATTAACAGTCTCAAGGTCAAGGGTTATGCAATGGCTTGAAGGACAAGAAAATGGGACTATATCCCAAAACAATTACTTGAAAGATTTTAAACAAGCGACCATCTTCCAAATGATCACTTGTTTGATTTCTTGAACGAAGTCAAACAACCCTCTACGTGACTTTGTGGAAGTCAAATTATCTTTAATTTTCCTTGCGACTTAACACTTCCTTTACTGGATTGGAATAATTTATGACATCATTTTAACATCTCTTCTGTGTTATAACACAAACTTATCAAAATCCTTCTTAAACACAGGATAAAACTAGACATCTATATCACACAAATAAAACTTTCAAAATAAAATAAAGCTTCCCACTTTGCATTAAAAAAACCTCCAGAAACAATGCATTGTCACTGATATAAACCATTAACACATCTTGGTTTGTATACTTGATCAAAATTCTTAAAAGAGAAATCAACCGATTTGACAAAAATTGAATTTTTTTTGTTTTTGTCTAGACTACTTTCCTCACACACAAATTATTCAAACATTCACTTCTTTGGTGTAACCACATGAAACCGGTTGGAAAAAGATGACCACAGCGACACCCACCTCCAACTGTACGTTCTAACTGGATAAAACAAAACATTTTCTACGTAAAATTGTTCCATGGTGCAAAAGTAATATTATATATCAACACGCAACAATAAATGAAATCACATCAAAACTGCACATAACAACTAAATACTTGAGAGAAAAAGGAAAAAAAAAAAAAAAAAAAAAAAAAAAAAACTGCAAATTTCAGCTACGTCGGGCAAAACAAAAGCAAACTTACAATTATTGCAACAAACTTGGAAACTCCATTGTATATTTCACTGCACACTTGTTTCAGTAAATGTTCGGTATCCTGAACAATGTTTCAGTATTTATGTTCTATTTATACAAACTATTTACACTAACTACTTATACCACACTCTCATCTGCAGTGACTGCCATAAATGCTCTCATCTGCAGTGACTGCCATAAATGTTAAATTCAAATATATTTTTGTTTCAAAAACCTGACAACAGTGCAACAGAATAATATAAACATTTCAAAAAGAATGGGTGGATCAACAGCTGAAGGTATTAGTAAACTAATAATAGAAGACAAAACTGATCTTGAAATTTTCATACTAACTACCACAAAATCGGTGGTGAACGAGGGCACTTACAGGAATATTATAATCTATATTGCTGAGAAACGACTATCATTCTCATTTTATTGCAAGAAAAAATTGAAGGAAAACACAGAAAATTGTTCACGGTAAAAACCCTACAAATTCATATTTCCAAAGGCACAGACGTGGTTATTTTTACTTATAGCATTGAATATATTGCCAAGTGTATGATATGTTGAAAAAGGTTAAAAATGTGAATTTTGTCTATGAGGACAAAATTATAAAATTCTTCTTCCTAATTAATATCTAATCTGTGATAATTTCCAATGCTATACTGAAAGTTTTCCATCTACCTACAATCTTGGACAAAACTGTTGGGACACTTTGCATGTTATTTCAATTTTTCATGTACAACTATTTTCAGGTCACCCCCTCCCTGCCCTCCCCCACTCCCCTTTCATTGTTGTACAAATATTTCAGTAGGAAATACAGAGACATGGAAAGCAATTATCATCATTTTCCACTCATTTCACCAGCATTGATCAGGGGAAGGAGGGTCTCCCAATGAGTTTTGTCCAAGATTGTAAACACAAAAAAACCTACAAAAACTCAGAATTTAAAAACAAAATCAAGAAAATGTCAAAATTTATAGAAGTGCTTCTATGACTTCTGACCCTAGGTAACCACTGTCCATCAGGTGAAAAGCTTTATGACAAGTTGGGAAAAAAAGATTGTTAAATTGAACTTTTGATTCCATAAACAATATTCAACCACAAAAATAATTGAAGATTTGAATCTAACAGGAATTTTATAAACATTTGATCTAAAACTTCTCCGACAAAAATTGCAAATCAGATTGAAGTTTGACATTACAGCAAGTACAAAAGATCTTATGAATGAATGAAATAGGTAAACCCAGGGACAGTGGAGCTTTCAAAATTTTAGGAGGGGGAGCTAATGAGGTCAGGTGACATGTGGTAACAATATTGGAGGGCTAATTAGGTCGGATAACATGATAACACATGTTCACCTAAAATTGAAGCCCCAGCCCCTCCCCCGTTGTTTTGCTTCACCGCCCCTGATACCTTAGGGAAGACAAAAGGATTCAAACAAAGTGTTCACATGAGATGCAAAGATGATCCATTTTGAGAAGAAAAAGTTTACAATGTTAAGAAAATCTTTGCATATACTCTCCATTACAAAAAAAACATAATATTTTGATAATGAAATTACCTAGGAGGCACAGCACTTATTTATGATCCTATGCAAGGCTGGTGTGATAGACCACACCACAGTAGCATAAACACTGAGCCTTAAATCTTCAAAGCATGTGGTGACATTTTCTTTGATGAATTTTTTTAAAGCCGAAAATGTTCTGTAAAGAATTGTAGCTGTACAATAATGTGTTAAAATTTATGTTAAAACAAATAACTCATGGGGGTAGCTGATGAGGCTGGGATGAGTGGGGTCGGGAAAGATATTGCCATCAACCCACACCCCCTCCCCCAAACAAAACCCTCACAAAAAGTGTTTTTAAGGTCGAAATTTTAACATCACATGAAAGGATCTGCTGACAAATTTCAACCCCCACTGACCACTTCCTATATAAATACCAAAAATATCAGGATACGTTGATTTTGAAACATTTTTAAAACAAGAACTACCCAAACTAAACAGAAAACGACTGCTGGGATGCATTTATATGCACAAAGTAGAGTTGGTAATCTAGATATAATCAATCACAACAAGACACCTAGCTAAGGACCAATTAGTGATGTGCTTCCATAAACAATTAATTTGCATAATAATGAATATTCAGAAGTTACTGATATCTGCATATAGGTGATAGTATACATCTTTTTATAACTATTGGTCAAACAAGAAAGATCTCTTCATGACGCTTAGGGAATTGAAAAAAAAACACACTCAATAAAAAAGGACAGATCACTATATTTTGCTCAATTTTTAATTTAAAAAAAAAATTCCTGAGCACTAAAAGATATTTATTGCTTTATTGATATTTAAGTGGAAGAATTTCATAAAACTAACATATTGCTTTCAAGTCATGAATGCTTGTAAATTATAAAATGTTTCTAATTTCTAAGAAGAAACCTCAAAAGAGAGGGGGGCATTTTATTTCTTCTAATTATGAATATCAAAATTTTGGATTTGACAGCTCTCTGCTTGAATGTTATAAGTAGCTCTTTCGACCTCTGCATATAACCACTTTTCTACCTTGAGGTCCACTAATGGGTAGAAACATCGATCCCAAATCTTATCACCGATGAAAGCCTTCATTTACAGAATTTTCCATAAACAATAAATCTCCTTCACTTTGTCTAAAAATTCTACAAATGTTCTGAATAATGAAGCAATTCAATTACGATGCAACTCAATTATAAAATAATTCAATTATGAAACAATTCAGAGAGCTCTCCTTCTGATCTTTTGACAACAGTCGGCCATCTTGTTATTGTTACACTATGATGAAAATATGATGTTGCCCAACTAATCACAAGTCCTAAGTAACTGAATATTCAGTAATATAGGAATATCTATATTACTGAATATTCAGTAATATAGGATTATCTATATTACTGAATATTCAGTAATATAGGAATATCTATATTACTGACACACAACTATGTACTCCAAAGCATACAATTCATACAAAAGGATTTTAGGGGACACACAATAACACATCAAAAGGTAATCGGAACTGCTGGCCAATCACATGCTCTCATTGTGGTATTCTCGAGAGTGCAATTCCATCTGAGATGTGCCCATCATGGCTTGGTCACACCCCTCTCTAATGCAATGAAAGTGTACATACTTTTGCCCATATTTGCAGTCTTCAAACGGACAAACGTCTGAGGTATTGAACTGCTTGAAGCCATGTCTCTCTGCGACTAAGGATTTGGTATGCTGCTTGCGGTGTAGCGCCACCTTTCCACTATCGGTGCAGATAAACGGACAACGGAGACAATGAAAGTGAGTGCTCTTACTGCCAAACTCACAATCACTACGCAGACAGTTGACGGTGGACTTGAAGCGCTGAAAGTCATCTTGAATAATACCGTCTACCCGTTCATGGTGCTGTGCATGTTTGTACATCATGGTCTTCCCGGCAAAGCGGTAGTTGCATCCATTATGCAGACAGTGGTAATGGGTGGTGTTCATGGCATACTGGCATGTGTTGTCACCACAATGATCGCTGCGCTCATACCGGTGAAACTTCTCCTGCATGGAAGAATCAAGAGGTCCACGCTTGTACCTCTTGTACCCTGATGGTGCACCTGGATCCTCAATGACAAGGGTCAAAGGTCGTTTTCTGGGTGAATATCTCCCTGGAGAGGCATCTCTTGTGGGTGAGGTTGCTTCACCATATCTACTAAATGGACTGCTAGGAGACAGAGAATTCTTGTGATAAGTAAATCCACTGAAGGATGTGGTAGGTACCATCAGGTGGTGATGGTTGTGCATGGAGGTATGTGGTGTTATCCCCGTGGCGTTAAACGTCGGTGATGGTATGGCAGACAAAGCCGCCACAGTAGATACCACAGCTGGCGACAATGACAAACCTTGGAACAGTGTCCTGGACATAAGGCTATGGTAGTATGGTGACGTGGCCAGAAGAGGATTCGTTGGCGGTGATTCTGACCGGGGAAAAGACATCATTGGCAGGACGAACTGCTGGCTGCTCCCGGGACTGTTATTGTTTGGACGGTTGAACAGTTTACCATAGATGCGCCGCATGTGTTTACGACCATGAGATTCCATTTGCTGAACCTGTACAGAAAACATTAAAAAGCTTTAGTTTGTTTGGTAAGAATTAACGACATCACAACAGCAAACTGTGCCAGAGAGATTTAATTATGTCAGAGGTAAAAAAAGAGATTGAGGAGACAGTAGAAAGCAGGTACAGAAGAAGCTTAGATAGTCTTTAGAAATCTTTTATAAGTCTTTTTGAATCTTTATAAGTTTTTTTGGAAGCTTTAGGAGTCTTTTGGAAGCTTTAGAAGTCTTTTGGAAGATTTAGAAGTCTTTTGGAAGCTTTAGAAGTCTTTTTGAAGCTTTAGAAGTCTTTTTTGAAGCTTTAGAAGTCTTTTGAAAGCTTTAGAAGTCTTTTCGAAGCATTAGAAATCTTTTGAAAGCTTTAGAAGTCCTTTCGAAGCATTAGAAGTCTTTTTGAAGATTTACATGTGATTTCGAAGCTTTAGAAGTCTTTTCGATATTGACATGACATCTTGCAGCTAGAAACTAATAGCAAGGGTGCACTCATATTTATCTATTGCTCAATTTTATAAAGATTTACAAAACTCTAAAGAAACATTACAATTTCATATGAATTTAAAGCTGTCTGTCCTTTGTGTAAAGCTCAGTTTGATTTAATGAGGTTTAACGGCACCGCGACAGTCAGAGTCAAACGTTCTCAATACATTTGCTTAATATACACCAAAATCCCCCAAATTGATCAGACGCAAGAACTTGAATTCTGAATTTTCCCGCTTTGTGCATTTTATACAAAAATCTGCCATATAATAAACAGACAGGCAAATTGTTTATTTCTTTTCTAATTTACTTTGGAGACAGGAACAACTTGAAACCAAAAGACATCTTAGAGTTTCTTTGTGTTTGAGGACAATAAAACAGTTCAAGTTATACGTGCCAAAAGACTAATTCATATGAATGGTTATATGTTTGGTGTTTGGGCTGCGTGCAAAGAGATGTGTCCGTCTTGTGGCAGTGCTATGAGGTAAAATGAAGGGTATCTCATGTTGCTCAAAACGTGACTGCAATTTTTCAAAACTTTTTTTTTTTTATAATTAATTTTCACAACTTTCCTTTTGTTTTCTACCACTACAAGTTTGGTTAATATGAATGCTAAGACAATAAACTTTTTAATAAAGAAGTCCAACTAAAGCAAGTTAGGCAAAATTAGGTCAAAATTGCTCAATTTTTTTGAGCTTGTATTATTTCTTGCAAAAAAAGAAAATAGAAGATTTTTGTAACATATTTAGATTTGTTTGTGGCATTTCCTTTCCATTGATACCAGTCTAAATTGTTTTGTTTTTTCTCCAAGCAAAACATGCAAACACAATGAACAAAATAAAATGATAATCACCCTTGTAAAATTCAAATCAAAACAAAGCCGCGCATCCGATTCAATTCTCACACATACGTTTTTTTAAAGGCAAAAGCAAGTTCATGTGAACTTTCCGCATGCTTACTGCTACACTGCACTGCATATGAGTACATTGTGGCGACGACAACAAGTGAACACACAGTTACAATGACGAGTCGTCGCCTGCGTATTCGGTTATTATAGTAACAATGCTGTCACGAAACGCTTAATACGACCCGGACAAGAACACAAGTACGACGTACGGACAGACATAACATCGACAACCAAGTCAATGTCCACGGCCTTTGATAACCAGTTGTGGTGCACTGGCGTGTCTACCCAACCCAGGCTTGAACCCAGGGCCTCGTGGTCTGTAGACAGGTATAATAACCGCTACACCACAGTTGGTTGTACATTGTGGGTTAGTTTTAAAACTTATAGTTCGGTCTGGACAAAGAGTTGGTAGTTGCTCTATTTGATTTCAATCAAAAATGTGTGAAAATATGATTTTTTCAATATGTTTTGTGTGTATTGCAGTTGTATTGCAGATTTTTGTGCGAGGCAGTTGTATTGCGATCAGGAACTACAATTTTTGTCAAATAATTGTTTCAAAGGCTAAAAATCATGATATTTTGTACAAATTTTGCCAAAAAATGATCTTGGTGATAGGGGCACTCAAAATTCGACCGGAATTGGATGCATTGATGTCGTCGATAGTTTCTCACGTTTTTTTTTAAAGGCAAAAGCAAGGTCTGGAGGCATGGCAAGTAAATATTTAAAGAAAAATCGTTTTTTCCGTTAAATTTTGTGCATTTAAATTTGTTTCTCTCTATTTTAAGCCATTTTTCTCAAAGGTTTTCAACACATTTCCGATCAACAAGTTGCATTTTCTGTAAGAACTATTCGAGCTCTTTCAAATGATAGCAACCAGGATTACTGCTGTGCACCTATTTGACAAAGCAAAATAATTTTTTCAAAAGTGCATGTCCGATCGGTTGTGTGACAACCGCGTGGCATTCAAAGGGTTAAGGGTATAGAAGCGAAGGGGAACAGGTTGAGGGTTTTTACCTGCAGGAATGAGAAGTGGCACCCCTGGTGCATGCAGTGGAAGTGCTTGTGGAGCAGATTGTACTTGCACCCTGGTCTGCGGCAGTCCATCTTGCGGCTGCACTGCTTAAAGCTGTCAAATATGAGTTTCTCGTTTGTCTTATGGTCCAGGATCATATCCATCGTTTCTGTCGCATACTGGCATTCCGCCCTCGTGCAATGGTAGTGGTTCTGTTTTCGTAGCGGACACGAATCATCAAAACATTTATCTGGCTCGAAGAACGCGTAGCCTTCTTCAGGGGATTCCACTGGGGACGAGATGGTGTGAGGTTTGACGGTTGCTACCATTGGAGGAGAGGGTGAATGAATAACAGAGGTTGGGATCGGTGGTGAAAGCGTTAGTTCCGTCTCGCAACGTTCAATGATTCTCTCTTTTTCTGGGTTCTTGTGGTGTTTTTCAAAGTGAGGTTTCATGAGGGAGCTACCTGTGTGAACCACTTCACCACAGAAGGAACCTTCATTAAGGCTCTGCAAAGACAATATAAAGAAGAATCCAAATGAAGAAGAGATTCCATAATAATTGAAAATTATATCATAAAGTGCATACTTGCATAAAAAAGCCCTACATTACATAAGTACTAAGTTAACAAGTAATGTCGGAAGGACAGTATGCTCAACTATTCAAATTGTCTGCGCTTGTTGATGGATGTATATGCCAGTAATGGGGCTAGTAGGGGAAGTTATTTCAAATTACATGAGCTTTTGAAGGATGCACTTACTTTCCCCTTTCTTTAAATTTTCACATTTTACTGCAAGCCTCAAAATATCTTTGAGTTGTATCAGACATTTTGGGTGAGGTTACTACCTCAACCAGTGACTCAGAAAACATGAAAAAACCTCTTTTCATTATATCCACTGAGTCACAAAGAAAGAAGAGACCCATGACTTGCCCATGTCAATGAAATATTAAAACATGAACAATGTATCCTTGCAGCATAATGCAATTATTTGTTACCTCTTCAGTATTTTCCTTACCTAACTACCCTCTCTATTCATCTTAAAGGATTAGTTCAGTGTATGTCATCAGATGCCATCATCCCTTCCTGATTCCATCCATCCCTCTCTACATCCCTGATGTCATCCATCCCTCCCTCCCTCTATGATGCCATCCATCCCTCCCTCCCTCCATGATGCCATCCATCCCTCCCTCCCTCCATGATGCCATCCATCCCTCCGTCCCTGATACCATCCATCCCTCGCTCCCTGGTGCCATCCATCCCTCCCTCCCTGGTGCCATCCACCCTCCCTCCCTGATGCCATCCATCCCCCATCCATCCCCTCATTCCAACCCCTCCCCTATGCCATCCCCCATATGTAATCACCATCTTACATGTCATTCTTTAAGATCATTATATTCAAGTTCTAAATTCAAGTGCCAATTCTTATAGTGCAATGAACACTTCTGAAATTAGTCAAAGAAGCACATCTCATTGTTGAACGAATGCAAAAAATTCCTGATTAAATACCTGGCCACTATAGTACATTGGTAGAAGTAATCTGTGTACTTGAAAGAATGAAAAGAGTAATCAAATCAATGGTCTATGTCCCTTTTTAAATGTAAATTGCATACTATGTGTGTTTGTTTGTGCTCATACATGAATACAAGTCAGTTCATATAACATGTCTATGCAAATTAGCAGTCAACTTGAATAATTAGGGCAGAGTCTAATAATTTCCACTAAAAAAAAATTTAAAACAATATTTCAGAAATTTCAAAAGTTTTCAGGTCTTTTCAAGCCTAAACAATTGTTATTTTGGTTACCATCTATGACACTGCAAATTTTAATTCAGACATTATGCACATTCTATATATTTATTCCACTTTTAAACAATGTACACTTGCAAATGACGACAAGCTTTATAAACCTTGCTCCCCAAAAACTTTAACCAATGAAGAGGCAGACGCGGACTTCAAGGTGAGTAGAATAGCTCCTACTATTCCTCAAATAGTCGAGCTAAAAATGACAAATTGTAGAAGATCTGCCCTCTTCCCCCCAACATACCCTTCAAACCTGATGGTGTCGCTTCTTTAGGGATCTACTGTTTACCGAAGCCATTTTTGCCATAAATTGGCCCACCAATGAAAATTCCTTTTAATAAAACCCTGATGATCAATACATCATTAATTGACATTTTGAGGCCTGAAAATGCAATCTGTAATATAATATTCTTTAACATGATTTCACTGGTGCTGCCTCCTTACACCCCAAAACAATGAAAATCATTTCAAACAACCACACCAAATTTTCACTACTCAAACTTTGTGGTTGAACAGCAACAGCTTTATGTTATCTAACCCCACATGTACTTACCCACATGCAGTGGTAGTGGGCCAAGGGGCTGAAGGCACACCCCTTGAAGGTGTCCTCACAGCTCTGTCCATGAGGGTAGAACTTGAATCCAAGCTTGGTTGCCTCCTGAGACATATGATGGTATCTGCCAAAAACAAAATATCAAAGTATAAGGCTCAACTTACTGGGTCGAGTGGAGGAAAAAATTATATGATGTTTCAGTTCGCTCGAACTGATGATGATTATGAAAGGCTCATTAACATCGCCTTGTCTTTTCTTAAAGCAGGGTTGTTAATCATGGGGAGGATGGAGGGAGGGGGGGTTAGGGGTGGGGGAGGGGGGAGGTAAGTTCCCACAGTTCCAACTCCCATATATTAATCAAATAGAGAAAGGCATCTTTATGACATTATTAAATAATATCTTCATAAAAGCAACTTATATGTTCACACACCAAAATATTACCGTTTAGCACATAAACAAACTTAGTCAACTTAGACCTGAATTATCTTCCATATGAGTACCAACTGTACTCACTTTGTGTGTTTCTTGACCCCCTCTTTAGATTTGAATACTTGGCCACACCCCTCCGTCACGCAGTGGTAGTGATCCTTGTAGAGAAGATCGCAGCGAGGGTTGCACGGATCGTTGGCAGTGTATCTGAAAAGGATCATAACAACAAACACTTGACTCAAATTCAAAGCAGTAAGCTTGTAACAAGGAGGGTGCAACTGCTTTGTATAGGACAAAAGCAGGGCCATAATTCCCGGGACAACCCCCCCCCCCCCCCTCCCCCTCCACTTTTCCGTAATTTAAAAAAACCCAATCAGTCCATATTGGCGAAAATTTACCTCTTGTCCCCCCACTTTTTGGATAAGAGGCCATGTCCCCCCCTCCCAATTTCTGAATAATAATTATGACACTGACACGAGTATGAGGGCAGCAAGTAATCATCCATGGAGTAATGAGTTGTTTCTGTGGCTTAGCTAGATTTCTTTCCAGGAGGGGGAGAAACTGACTTTTAATAATAAGTTTCCCCGTCCCCTCATTAGGTACAATACTCAGGTGTTTTGATCATATTAACTAAGAGCGATCTGCACCTTTAATCACTCCATCATGTTTGAAAATGGACAAATTACTGTCTGAGTGGAATTAAGCAATAGCAGAGAATGGAGTGATGATTGTTGCTTGTCACAAAATTTCAAATTTTTCACAAAAATGTCTTAAATGTCACATAATTGTTGGCACCTTTTGCACAGAATGTCACATCAGCTTTGCCTGACACATCTGATTGGCATAGATTGACACATGACCAGTTGACTGGTGATACTCATAGAAAGGATCATTTGGTTATGTCTGTTTTATGAAAAATGGAATCCACCACTAAAATGCAGCATCAAATTACAAATAAGTGTGAATAAAGGAGTAAAACATGTCACAAAACGTCAGACAAATTCCTAATACATTTGTTTAATGTTCATTTTGTTACATTTTGTCACAAAATTTTAAAATGTTGCAGAATGTCACAGATTTTTGGACGATGAAATTTTGTCACAAAATGTCACCATGTCACAGATGCTCCATTCTCTGCAATACTTTTTTTTTTTTTTCTTCTTAGAACGAACCCTTGAATAATTTAAAACATTATTTTTTTTTAAATTCTCACCTTTTCAAAAATTTCTGCCAAACCTCTCCTTCGGGCTTGTCTTCAGTCTTATCTTTACTGGCGCCCTCGTCATCAGATTCCTCTGCGTCTGCTGGGGGCGAAATTTCTGAAGGAACGGGTAAATTTAGAGAGTCATTGAGCTCATCTCCCTCCCGAGAGCCCACTGCTGCCTCAATCTTTGCGAACCCCTCTGGTAGTTTTTCTTCACTTGACGATCCTGGGCTCTCCGAGCGGGCTTCTTTTTCTCTGTAAGGCGGGGCCTCCTTTTCCTTGTAAGGGGGAGTTTTCCTCTCTTTATAAGGAGGAATATCCCGATCTCCAAATGGTGGAGAGTCCCTGTCTTTACCAGGAGAATAACTTCTGCTTTTGTAAGGTGGTGGTGGCGGTTTAGCATTATCAGGTGGTGATGATGGGCCCAGATAAAAACATTGTGGAACAGCCATGGACGCTGTTGTGGTGAGAGGTAATGGCATATGCGCCAACATGGGAATAGGACCCCCTAAGCTAAGTGCGGTGTAAGGTATACCAGGCTTGAGCACAACCATTGGGGATTGAAGGACATTCTGCAATATGCTAGGCTCCGATTTGACCAATGAGGTTGCAGAATTTCCATTTGGTGGAAGACATGTTGGGGGTAAAGGGTGAGATGGCGAGATACCAGGCTTGTTACCAGGTGCTAGAGAGGTGTGGTCGTAACGAATGATTCTCTCCAATCGTTCATGCTTGCGCTTGTGTGAGTGCATCTGATTGGCGGTGGTGAAGACAAAATTGCAGCCAGGACGGAGACAATGAAAATGGTTCAACATGTGGGAGTATGGGCACCCTTCATACCTGCAGGACTGAAATAAAGAAATATATAAAAAATAAAATGATAAAATGACACTTTCATTGTATACCTCAAATTATGAATAAAATATACATTTCAAAATGGCCCCTAGGAGGCATTGTTATGTCCAAACCATATGGCCCCTAGAAGGCCTTAGGTCCAAACCATATTGTCCCTGGAGTTCCAGACATGATGCCATCTATATAGTCTTTCATCCTCAGTTTCAATTAAAATTTAATCAAATTAAATCTCACTTAGATGAAATCCAAGTCCATGAAAACATAGCTTTACTTCGATGTAATCAAAAGCTTCACGAACATAAAATCTGTTTACATTATGTCTCTATTATCAAAATATGAAATAAATTTACAGATTTATTCTTGGCAACGAGCAAATAGATTACACAATGCATGGCCTTGTGGGATTAGAGCTAAGTGGCCTTGGCTGGTGCTAAATTGAGCACTGTCACAATGGAACATGATCAAGCCTCCTACGGGCTCATTTTCAAATGCTACATTTTCTTAGAATTTGAATCAAACGGCAGGAATTGCTTGACCTATAGATAAGGAAAACAAAACTAAAGTTGTTGGATATTATTTCAACGTAAAACTGCCAAACTGTTCCAGAAGTTTGGTCCTTCCAGAATAGACACCAACCTCGTGTTTACTGAATTTCTTAAACCCCTCCCGCCTGTAGATATCATCTTTAGCGTGAAATGTCTTGTGTCGCTCGATGTCGTATTTGTTCTTGAAAACAAAATCACAGGATGGCCTTCGGCAGTGAAAATGGGTGGTTTTTTGTCCGTAAAATTCACAGGCTGTCTTTCCGCAATCCTCGGTTGCACGGTATCGCTGGAATCCCTCGTTCAGTAGTGTGGTGTTCTTCTTGTGGAAGTTTTCATGGCCCAGCACGTCAGAGGTACTTGTGTATACTTTGGAGCAGCCAGGCTGTGGGAGGGCAATGAAATATCTTAAGTCACCTACAACTTTCGCTGTGAATGAAAGATTATTTAAAGCAAACCGCAAAAGGTTTATGATTCAGTACTGGAGAAATGAATGATGCGTTGGTGATCGGCGAGGAAAGAGTGAGAGATGAAATGGGAGAAAGAGCAGGTCAAGGAAGAAAAGATATTAAAATTGAAAACTCCACATTGAAAAAATATATACCTTTTTTGGTCAATGATTTCTCAGAAACATATGACATCATAATAAGAAAACAGATATTCAAATGGTTACATTGTGCTTTGAATCTGCAAGGTATCTGCAAATCTGCAATAGCTCCATTCATAAGAAAATTGATGTTATCAAAAAGCTAAAAATTGAAGTGTAATTTTTAGTCATACAAGAAATGAAAGAAAAGAAAAACAGAAGGTTAGAACAAAGTAAAAAAGAAGCTGAAAAAATGTTGAAATTAAAGGAAATCTTTTACAAGAGAATAGGAGGAGATACACAATAGCAAAGGAAACACTACAAAACTTAAATTATCTTAATAAAACAATAATTTTATATTAAGTCTCAACTGGCTGGTATCAAATATATTTGCAGATATTAGTAGATAATGTAGTGATCATCTTTGTATTGAAAATTGATTAATTGTTTTCAGGCACTTTGAAGTTTTGTTTTCTGCAATGTAATCGGATGAGAGGGACACACCCCTAATTTGCATATTATCCTGTAAGAAACAGATGTCGTAAACAGAACCCATAATCAAGCATTATTCTACTCAATGCTAATTCAAAGTTTTGTTTTATAGTTTCTTCTATAGAAACAACAATCACAAAACCAAAAGCCTAATTCTAAAGTGTAAAAATTAAACAAATTCCAGTTTAAAAAAAAGCCACAAACCCATGAGAACTATAGAGGCATTCAGGATTGACATGACCTGAAAATCAACCTTAAACCTCACTTGATCATTACAAAGTAGCCAACAATTATCAATCAATCAATCAATTATCCATAAACTTAAATCATTCTTTGTATTCATGTCCAACTTCCAAATACAATCTTGCCTTAATGCCTTTCAACAGAAACAAAAATGCATATTTTTAACCACAATTTCCTCAATCCAAATTTTAATTTCCAGAGGAAGTGGAAACACCTACAATTAAACAACTGATTCAGTGGTCAAGCAAGGTCATGTGAGCAAGGACTTTAAAACAGAGCAGTAAGTCACGTTATCGCTTATTTTATAAAAAGAGGGCTTCAAAATAAACGGTGAAAAACGCATTCAGAAATGTTGTTCCGTTAGGGAGATATGTTCTACAGAAACAAAGGAAACCAGACTAGTTATGATGTCACATCCTCACAGTCTTAATGCATTTTATGGGGGTTTTCTGTGTAAAAATCATTGCATGTTAAGAAAGTAGTAAATGCAGAATCTATCAAACTAACTAAATATTCATTTAATAATCAATTAAGCAAAAACACATTAAATAATAATTGTTTGGATATGCCAACCTTCTACAGTCGATTGACAGAAACTGTCTTTAAGATTTAATATCTCTTTAAGCATAGGTGAGATAGGGGAGGGGGTGATTATGTATTTTGGTGTGGTTTCGTGACTTTACCCTCCCACTCTCCCCACTTAGGTAGGCACATTTGATTTTGTAACTATTGCCCCTCCCCCTACACACTCTTAATGACAAATCCAGCCTTGTCCTGAACAGAACAAGAAGCAGCAGGTCATTTAACTGTGGAAGTCCATTTCTTCGCTGTCCCCTGTCCAGCCCCTCTTAGTGTCCTCCATCATATATGAGCAGTGGCAGCGATTTCTTTTCAAAATTAGAGGGGGGAGGGGGTGGACAAACATAGCCAGTGATTTAGCCAGCATATAGGATTTTTATAAGGCTTTATTTCTAGGGTACATAAGCATATTAGTCCCCCCCCCCCCCTCCCTCCCCTCCACAACAAAATTATTGGGGAACATGTCACTTGTATTATGAAACTATGAAGGATATGTGCAAACAAGTATCACATTACTTTTTTTACACAATAAGCAAAATTAAATTTTTCTTCACTTTTACATTCACAGCAGGCATAATTAATCCACAACAAAGATATCTGATACCCTCTAACAAAACCCCTTATCTCATATCATTATTAACCGTAACTCGTATTATGAAACTATGTAAATAGAATCTAATAATTTCTCTTCATCCTGGTTTAATGGCTTGCATCCTCATAAATACTCCGTTCTTGTTATTATGAAGGATTTCCTTTCTTAAAAGCGAGAAATATCTTTAAATGTTGACGGGTTCATATTCTTCTTAATTTTATGATTAATTTCCTTGGGTAAAACGATGTCAACGAGGAAGAAGGAATAATGAAAGAAAGGTGAAACAAAAACAAGTCGGAACCATATGACAATATTTACATCCAATTCAATGTAGAGGCAGACTGCGTGGTGAGGACCTATTAAAGGAATATTCCAAGGCATTCTCATATACATGATAGAGGACTATTAAAGACACAAATTGTTGAGAAAAACCCCCAAAAAAAACCCATGTTGCTATCTTGTTCTGTTTAGGAGCTATTGCATTAAAAAAATTGTATTGAAAAGTGACCTTGTAGAGTACAGTGTGATGTCATAGAAGCATATCCAAGACAAACGTTTGTGTTTTAAATCATTCTATGTTCAATCATTAAAATGGGTATACCATGTACTTTACAAGAACAGGCTTTGACCATCCGCTCATGGTACCTTACACCCTAAATAAGAGAAAAGTAACTTTTCATTTCAAAAAGAATTATCTTGAATCTAACAATTAAATTATCTTGGATCTACCAATTAGGATATCACACTCTTACACTGCAAATGGAAACTTCACCTCCAATGACATGTATTTTGCTTGGTTTCTGAAATAATTAGGTTTGAAAGTTCAAACATAGATGGAAAAGTGACTTTTTAAGTAAGTTTTCAAATTCAAAACAGAACAACAAAAACAATAAAAAACTCAATAATTTGGAATACAATAAATCAATAATTTACAATACTGATTGATTCTTACCTGCATGCAGTGATAATGTGTATTCCTGAAAGTTGAGGGCGCACCCTGGGTAGTACTGACTGCAGTCGTCGGATGGGCTGAATCGCATGAAGCCGTGCTGGAGCGAGTCGTCTCTCCTTCGATGCCAGTTATAGTGTCTCATCACATCCTCCTTTCTCGTGAATCTCTGTAGAACAATACAGAAAACTCAAATGATCATTCATGGTATATGAACCTCTACCTTCAAGACTGAAGGGAGGGGTTGGATAGATGTGTAACCCCCCCCCCCTCCCCCTCACAATCTTATATACTCTTATAATTCATGTGAAATGTTACTATAGAGATGAAACTACTCTTTTCAGTCCACTCAGCTGTAAATGAATACAAGGACTGCTGGGGAGTTGACCCATGATGGACTAGCGTCCTGTCCAGCGGGATTATGGCTCTAATCCGCTTACGCCAAGGAGTATGCCAAGGAAACTGGGTATAAACAGAAGCTTGATGGGCCTTAAAGGTTTAAGTACTGATTTAACTTAACTATATAGAGAGATATCTTTGGGATATTTTTTTCTTCTTTTTAGGAAGGAAGATTTTCTCCACAGAAATAAAATGGCAAGTGCATAAAATTGACTCAAACTAAAAAAGAAAGGAAGTATAAGAGTGGGGAGTTCATAACATTGTTAATTGTTCAGCTCCATCATGGCATGCAATTCCTACAAATGATATTTTTCTCATAGGTAAGCTCGTGAAAGAGAAAGAGAAAGGTTGAAATTGGCAGTGACCATGTTTTTGGACATATTCTGGAAATATTAAAAAAAGCTCTATGTTTCTCTTTTATGCAAACAAAACAAAAAAAAGTGAGAGATTATCCGGTTTGTATACAACTACAAAAAATAATGAGGAAAATGACGAGTGAAAGAAAAGAGTTAATGATGGGTAACAAGGCTGAAGGGGCTTCCTGTTTTAAATTGACAAATCTGAACACCTGGCTGCAAAACATCATCTTTCATCGATTAATTAATCTTTCTGTCGTGAAAATAATCAGGCATGTAAGCATATCTCATCAAAACTTTTGTTCAAAAGTACATGACTAGTTTCATCAAAGGTGATATGAGTGCTATATCTTCCTGGTTTGAATCTGATTGGTTGTATCAATCAATCAATCAATCAATCTATTTGATAAATTGATTGATTAGGCTAATAGGCAGGATTTGGGAAGTAAGGGAGCCATTTCACCTCACTTTTTTTCTTAATTTGTATAATTTGTTTGTTTTTATATTCAACTTTGTTAATAAATGAAAGTCGATTCATTTGGTCGTAAAATAATGCATAATTAGGGATGGATTTGGGAAAACAATAACTGATCCAAGAAAGGGTGTGCCACAGGAGGGTGTGCTACAGGAGAGTGTGCCACAGGACGGTGTGCCACAGGAGAGTGTGCCACAGGAGGTGTGCCACAGGAGGTTGTGCCACAGGAGGTTGTGCCACAGGAGGGGGTGCCGCAGGAGGGGGTGCCACAGGAGGGTGCCACAGGAGGGGTGCCACAGCAGGGGTGCCACAGGGTGCCGCAGGAGGGGTGCCGCGGGAGGGGTGCCGCAGGGGGGTGCCGCAGGAGGGGGTGCCGCAGGAGGGGGTGCCGCAGGAGGGGTGCCACAGGAGGGGGTGCCACAGGAGGGGGTGCCACAGGAGGGGGTGCCACAGGAGGGGGTGCCACAGGAGGGGTGCCACAGGAGGGGTGCCACAGGAGGGAGTGCCACAGGGGTGCCACAGGAGGGGGTGCCACAGGAGGGGGTGCCACAGGAGGAAGTGCCACAGGAGGGGGTGCCACAGGAGGGGGTGCCACAGGAGGGTCTTTGAGCTTGGTAAGCATGTTAAAGGAAAAGTATCGTCCCATAAACAAATTCAGAAGTGAACAAATTTAGAAGTGAACAAATTTAGAAGTGAACAAATTTAGAAGTGAATGCTGCCGTGCTGGTAACGTCACTTCTGTTTTTCAATTTTCCTCAATGAATGCAAGAAATCTCTGATGTTGTCGATAACACACGTAAGCCATATATGTGCGGGCCAGCGGATGTGTGATCGATAACATCACAGATTTCTCACAAACAATAGGGCAAATTGAAAACCGGAAGTGAGGTTACCAGCACGACGGCATTCACTTTTGAATGTATTTATTTAACATATGCCATAAGGATTTTTCTTAATATTTTTATTTCTAAACTCTTAAATGATCAGCCACCATTTTTTTTCTTTACAAATTTCAATGGAGTGCCTGGGCATCCAATAAAATTATAGGATAAATCTTCAAACCTTTACTTTAGCAATTATCTGTTCGAGCAGCGAAAGCAAAGATAAAAAAAGTACATCCAATAGAATAAAAACACACACAGACAAGAGAAATATGATATAAATCATTTATAACCCTCGGAAATAAAACATCAGGTTATTTGTTAATAAGAGGAAAAAGATATGAAATCAATTAAGCCATATGGGAAAATACAAGCAACATGGTGTAACCTATACCCACAGCAGCTTGAGCTTCATCGTCCATTAGACAATGCTGTTAATTGATACCTAAGTTTGATTTTATTCTGTCTTTACATATCTAAACACATATATGTAGAGCCGCCACATTTGAGCTTTTTTACAAGCTTTCTGCAGGTACATGCACTTTCAAGAATATCTCAGAAAGCTCAGAAAGGGGTTCATTCCCCTGACCTTTGTTTAAATTGTACTCATTAAAATATCAGTTTATGCTTTTATTGTCATAAATGTATCTTTTGATGATCAAAATAGAGACTGGATAAAATACAAATACATGAAGAATTAGATAGAAGTTTTGAAGGTCTATGGAAGGGTCCAGGCACCATTGTCTAAATTGCTTTAAAATAGTTCAAAATGATTTCCAACCTCAATTAACTTTACATTACCCGGTGTTCATTCCTCTGACCTACAGTCACTGACAAAATTATTTGGCACTTTTACTTCCCACTACTATGTTGGTAAAAAGTTTAGAATAAAGTTCTTAGCATTTTCATTTTAAAATGGTAATCATGCCAACAATGAAGCGTGGGAAGGGGGGTTTAAAGTGTTGGTAAAAAGTTTAGAATAAAGTTCTTAGCCTTTTTATTTTAAAGTGGTAATCATGCCAACATTGAAGCACGGAGGGGGTCGAAGTGCAGAAGCCCAGTGCATAGGCGGTGATCCTGCGGGAGGGGGGGAAGAGTCCTCTCTTAAATAATGAAACCTTAATGAAGCCTATACGGCTGGCTACATGACTGTATGGGTTCGTTCCCCCAATGTTGAAAAAAAATCGCCATGACTGGCCCAGTGGTTAGGGTGTGTGTATCGTACTCAAAAGGTACCGAGATGGAATCTCAGCCGGGGCGCTGTGCTGTGTCCTTGAGCAAGACACTTCATCCCATTTGCTCCAATTTATTCAGCTGTAAAGTGAGTACCACTTTTGGCTGGGAAGTTAACCTGCGATGGACTGGTGTCTCTTCCATGGGGGTCAAGTACTCTCATCTGCTTAGCACCATGGGTACAAGCATTGGCTCTATAAACCCTTGAGGCTAAGGGATTTACATTTTTATTAGGAAAAGTTACAAAGGAGTGTCCAAGGTCAATGGAAGGGTAGAGCAGGATGATGGGTAGAAGCACCATTGGCTAACATTCATTACAAAACCATGAAAATCATGAAATATTTTATAAAAATTGGTTAAATAATGAACTTTTATGGTTTAATTTTCTGGCCAAAATATGCAAATTTTTATATAATTCTTGTAATTTGTATGACCGAGCAGCTGTGGTAAAACAAGTACATTCCAATATCTGTTAAAGGGACAATCTTTAACAGATTACAATGCTTTTTTTAATACTATTTCAAAGTTAGTGAAATATTTTAAAACAATTAAACTTACATTTTCTGTGTTAATTACAATTTAATGATTTCTTCAGAAGCGTTTAAGGAACCAATGGGACTAAACCTCTTAACATTAAGATACTTGATTTGAATATTCATAAATAAAACATACATACAAATAACACTCATATTTATTACCTATGCAATTTCCTTATAAATTTCCTTTTTAGTTACTGTATATACTTTCAATACCTAACTAGAACGGTAAATACTGTTTCCTTATAAATTTCCTTTTTAGTTACTGTATATACTTCCAATACCTAACTAAAACGGTAAATACTGTTTCCTTATAAATTTCCTTTTTAGTTACTGTATATACTTTCAATACCTAACTAAACGGTAAATACCATTTCCTTATAAATTTCCTTTTTAGTTACTGTATATACTTTCAATACCTAACTAGAATGGTAAATACCATTATTCCAGACTCCAATCTCAAACATTCAATGATCATATTTTACAAGCAAATGTTTTACAAGTCAGATGAAGTGAAGGGAGGGAAGGAAGGAAATACAATTCTATAAATACGAAACAAAAAGGAACATAACAAACCTAACTGAAAGTTGCTATGATGGACTAAATTAATTCAATTCGAAGAACAATCGTTGAAATGCAAGTGATCTCTCTCAAGTTACAACCAGTAAAAAAAAAAAAAAAAATGATATGTAAAGTGTTGAAATATATCAAATCCGATTATCCATATGGATAACCATATGGCCAAACATTTGAAACATGTTTCAAACAGTTCTTTCATAACAGTGTAAAACATATATTTACCACAAAGGAAAAGCTTTGTGAAAATGAATCTAAGGGCAAACACAGGCCATCCGTAAGAAATTGCTTGTTTACTGTGACATCAAATCAACCTTTCCAGGTTTCCAAATAGGCCACGCCCACCATAGCAACGCGGTAACTATGTGGGGCAAACAAACCTCAAATCCGCAATCGTGCGTAATTACCAATGCATTGACATTTAGATGTTCGCGAGGCCTGCCGCAACTTTTGATTCATTTATAGAACTTCTCCAGATTTTTAGAGTTTTTAGCAAATAGGATAAACAAAATTCAGTTTGCTAACTGTTCTGTGTAACAGCAATCAGATTTGCAAAGCCGGCAGCGGGCCTGTAAGCACAATGTTTGTTCACCATTTTGCCGCCACTCAGTCTGTGTGTGCAGAAATTTGTTTTGTACAGTAAGTTGCATTGACTACATGAGCATGCCCCGTTAGCAACCTGTACTGTACCAGTACCATGTAGGATGTTTGGCCCCACTTAGTTACGCAGATTTTGTTGCTAGGCAAATTCGTGCGGTGACTGGTTTAAACAAGCTGTCAATCATTAAACCCAGAAAGGTTAATTGAAGGTAGGTAGGCAAAAACATTTTTTAATCGAGTTGTAATATTTGATGTATACACATATATATATGATTGAAGACTATTAACAACACAAATAGGTGGAAAAATCACATTGATATGTTCCTCCACTTTACATTTTAAAGCTCTCACCCATGTGTTGAAAAGAGACTTTGTGATGTCATACTTGAAAATCCATCTTCTTTATGCATTTCTTTGAAAATTAATTGCCTGTTTCTAAATTAATGGACACTTTTTTTGTTTAATTATTGAAATGGAGTATAACATGTGCTTTATAAGCACATACATTCGAGTTACCTCTCTGTTCCTGTACCTCACTCCAAATAAAAGAAAAATAATCTCTTATTTTGTATTGAAATACATTCAGCCCAATTAAAGAACCATTTAGTTGAAACTTAAAAATAACAAATGCCACTTCATTGGCTCACTCAATATTTTGAGCATAATTATGGAATTTATTTTAAACTAAATTTGTCTAATATAGATGTCAAACATCCATTAAGAATTTGAAACAGAGGGCAGAAGCACAATTTACATGGAGAAGCTGATGGGAACACCATGTGCCCAACACATGTGACCTAACAGAGAAATCATGGAACACTCGGATAAATCTCGATCAATAGTAGCCATTTTGTCCAATCGGAATAAGGCTAGGTACGAAACGGATGGTTGGAGAATTTTGAGCATAGGAAAAGGTGGAAGAGTTTGGTGAGTCACTGATCTACTTTATTTGAAAGTGTTCTTTCAATGGGGCTACTTTTTAAAGGTCTAAAAGAGAGGACTGTTTCGAAATTTACAAGGTGCACCTTCTGTGCTCCAATTGTCTCCCTTAAAAGTATATGGACAGGTAGCAAGAACATTAATTGAAATGGTTGAATGCATACTAAAAACCACCCACACTAAAAGCCACGTGCACTAAAAGCCACGCGCACTAAAAGCCATGCACTAAAAGCCACGTGCACTAAAAGCCACACGCACTAAAAGCCATGTGCACTAAAAGCCATGCGCACTAAAAGCCGCATGCACTAATAGCCATGGCACTAAAAGCCACGATCACTAGAAGACACCAGCACTAGAAGACACACACACTAAAAGACATGCGCACTAAAAGACATGCACACTAAAAGACACGCACACGTAAAAGACATGCACACTTATAGAAGCCATGCACACAGCAAAGTCCCATTAAAAACAGCTAAATATTGACCATTTTACAGCATTTAAAAAACTTAGATACCTGTTTAGCATAAATTGCTCAGAACAAGACAACTAGAAAATCGCTTATGTTAACTTTTGTTTTCCGATCCTTCCGCCAAATATTTTGAATAGAAGTTGGCTATAGGGAACAGGAAATTGGATTTTATTATACCCTTGACCCAGATTTAGCAATATGAATGCAATTGAGAACCTTTAATATTTGAAATTTGGGAAAGAAATATAAAGAATTACATTACAATATTTTAGCTGTATTCCTGTTCATACATTATCACTTTTGTGCATGCTGAAGATTTTGACAAACTCTGATTTGTCGTAACTCAAAGACTATAAGTGCTATTGTGACCACTCACTGTTCTGCTTAGAATGCTATGCTGTTAATTGGATCAAATGTTTACATTTATTTTTCATATCAGTGAAAAACTTTCTACATTTAGATTGAAGGACAGGGGAAGTGATCACCTCATAAAAACTGCCGGTTTATCAATCTTTTCCAATAAATGTCAAGCTGAGAGTAAAGTTTCATGGTTTGGACTTTTTTTCAAAACCGGGCAGTTTCTATAATGACACCAGGTTTAAACCGACAAACCGAGTATTTTGACCTTTTTGTAAACAAACAAAGAATGCAACAAAGTTTGTTTACCCCGCACCAGGTACTGCTATGTATTGTATATTTTAACTGTTGGATTATGTTATACAAAATGCTCTCATCTCTCTTCTTTACATATAATTTAAAAGAAGAAAATATATTGTTAAATATGACTTGTAGTTTTATTTCTTTGTCTGTTTGTCAGTCCACATCGGCGCAATAAAAAAAAAAAAAAAAATGGAAAACCGGTCTACCATGAAACTTTAGCCGAGAGTTGAACAATTGTTTAAAGGGGCAACCAGGCAATAGGGAACTGCAAAATTTACTAGGGAGAAAGGTTCCTAATAATTAAGATAAAAAACTTATATAGAAAGTAAAAATTTGTATATATATTGATGCTACTGCTCATTTAATTTCAAATGCCTGTAGCCACCAAGAATGTACATACTAAATCTTGATGTTAACAGCAAAAAGTCCAAATATACTTTCAATAAATGTGTAGCAATGTTCTAAAATATGATTGAAATGCTTTTTCAAATGTTCTGCATCTCCATAGCAACGCCAACACCTCTTTATATTTTTGTCTCAGCTAGCATCCAACTTAACAGTTCAATTTCTTTCCAAGTGAGTTTTGAGTTGATATTCTGGCACCAATATTTTCTTATAGAAAACACCTTTTGGAACAATTTCACACATACATAACCATGGAGATTTCTTTACAACTGTACAAAGCTTGCTTCATCAAAAAATCATTGTCGCACCTGATAATTTCAGACAGACGTAGTATGTACTTTAATGTCTGCCAAGTGACTGTGCTATTCGTAGAATAAATCCCTCAATTTGACGCTAATAGTTTGCTATGTTTAGAAGAGATATTTAACGTTGTGAAAAAAGATCATTAATGCTCATATGAACTCATCACTTCTGTGACCTTAAGGTTCCAAATAAGAGCTTTTGTTTTAATTATAACCTTCAGGTTTTGGTTTGTCATGGGGGTGTTTAAGGAGATGCAGTGGTTTAGTAGTTAAGGAGTCTATTTTTTCCCCTAATACTTTTGCTACGTTTGGTTGGCATTCATGTCCTCTAGAAGGATTTTTGCCGACTTAACCAATTCAGATTCAGATCATGCTCCTATGTGAAAGGTACCGGGTTCAACTCCCGTCATGAGCGCTGCATTGTGTCCTTGAGCAAAACCTTGACTCTACTTGCTTCAGCTGTATGTACATTAGTACCAGCATTGCTGGGGTGTATACCTGCATCTTATCAAGGGGAGTCATATGCACTCTTATCCGCTTATGCCTAAGAAACCGGGGATGACCACCAGTCTGATGCACCTTCATGGCTTGAGTATGAATTGATCTAACTTCAATAACAGTGGTGTTTAAGGTGACGTTGACACTGCGCCAGTGTTGGCAATTGATCTCCCTGAGTATGTAAATAGGTCACGCCCGTCATTGCACGCACGGTAACTAGGTGGGGCAAACAAACCTCAAATCAGAGATCATGCATGACCTATGCATGGACATTTAGATGTTCATGTGGCTAGCTGCAACAAGCTTTGATCAATTTAAGGCACTTCTCCAGATCTTTTGAAATTATAGTTCAAGGAATATACAAAATTCCTGTTTGCTAGCCATTCTGGATAATGGGAATCATTTGCAAAGCTCATAGCCGGCCTGTAGGCGTAAGTTTTGTTCACCACCTTGTCGTCACTGAGGTCCATGTGTGCACAAATTTGTTTTGTGCAGTACATTGCATTGACTGCATGAGCGTGCTCCGCTAGCTAGCTGTACTATACCAGTACCGTGTAGGATTTTTGTTGCACTTAGTTATGTAGATTTTATAAACATAAGTTTGCAGTGTCTGATCATACATTGTACATTTACCTTTAATACACAATGCCTTGATATAGAAAGTTTATGAAATGTTAACTAGTTTAAATTACAACAAAATGTTTTTGTTTTTTGTTTGCTCCAAAAACAATTTTATCAAAATTCTGGTAGTTGAAAAGTTAAACACATAGGTCTGTAGGTAGAGCTGGTTTTCTGAGTTGATTTGAAGCATACTCTTCATCATCATCTGACTAGACCAGTATAGAGCATTAATGCAAAAATAACTGTGTGTTTTTTTTAGTGAGGAACAAGCTACAGCACTATACACTATTTTGATGTTCTTGTTCCCAGTCTTGTTCTCATTTCAGAACTGATATCATTTGAAGCATTTTATGCTTGTTGTTTTACATTGCAGATTTGTGATTATTTCATGCTTTCACAGGCCCCATAAACCAATCTTATGATACATGTAGATCTGAAACACTTTTTTTCTTCTTCCAACAATACTGAGATAGACAACAAATTTTGTTAACTCTGTTGATTCTCAGTTAGACCCCTTAAATACAGTATATATAAAGCAATGCACTGTTGACAGGACTTTACAGTAACATTATGTAGTCTTCAAAAATCTTGTCATTACAGATCATTCATCTGCCATATTGTTTTTGTCGATTGAAAAGGGTAGACATTTGGTGTAGTTCGGTTCCATATGGAGTGTTACTCTCTTTTATACTGTAGTTTTGCTATTATATTGCAGATATTTTTCTCACCTTCATACATTCATTCTTAAGAAAGCTAACAATTGATTTACACAAATTGCTTTCATGCATGTTGCTTCAAGGCCCCTATAATGTATATCTATAAATAACAAATCATATTCATTTCAGAGCAGTGTATATTAGGGGAAAAAGATTTCAGATTTTTAATATAAATCCTGATTTTTGCAGCCCAAAATGTAAGAAGGGTCAATGTTTAACATTGTTAAAATGCTGTCTTGTCTACTTGAAATTACTCTTTGTGCTACTTGCAAAATATTTGAATTCTGCTTCTGCTCAAACACTGAAAGAGTTTAAACTTCCATTAAAAAACACTTTTGGTCAAACAAATTTGTATAACAAAACCCAAATGATTTGTATAGCAAAACCATCACAAGTTTTTTTTTTCTTCTCACATGTCATATTTTTATTCATAACCTACACTACCATTTGATGTTACATTTTTTTTCAAGTATCCCTCAGTTGTTTGAGAGGAAAGTACTGCAGCATCACATTGTCTTGATATTAACTAATCACTACCTTTTATTTTCCTTCAAAGATTGTGGCAGAGCAACAGAGAAATCAAGTACTATATTTCTAAAAGAAAAAATGTACCAAATAAGTGCAGTATCAGGACTAGATCCGTATTTACCCATCAGTCATTTAGGTTGCATGGAGGCTACAGCAACACCAACTGAAGAAGAGTGCTGTGACTGACAGTTATACAGCATCGAATGATGTCTCCATCCATCCTGTTTTTTTACAGCAGACTTCATACATGATAAAATGGAACAAGTGTTGCTATATGTGAAATATTGTTTCATGAAATGATTCTTTAATATTATATCTTTCTTTGTTTTACCTGCAGTAATGAATTGGATCAATACATTTTGATATCGGAGCAGTGTTAAGACATTAATATGGGTACCAACAATATACCTTTGCATCAACAGAAAAGGTAAACAAGATGCAGATGGTTTAATGTCTTATGCAAACGATCATTATCGGTGTTTTAGAAAACTCAACTTAGTAAAAGTAAAGTGCCATGTAACTGGTTAATGGTCAATAATTATCATCTCTAACAATAATGTTATTATATAAAAGAATAATTAATTTGCATAGTGCAAAATCTTGTTAAGCATTTCTACTATGTACAAAGAGGAAATGATGGGGAGGAGCAAGAAAATAAGTGGAACTATTTAATTCTTTTAGAATATATTGATGAAATTTGTTGTCCATTTTCTGACACCAGGGTGAGGCATTGATAGATTTGTTGATATCAAATAGTCTTTTATTTGTAGCACTTCATAGAGACATGCTTCAAAAGGCTGTCATAAAAGACTATAGTGATACCTAGAACATTTACCTTACAGTTTGGTGCAAGAAAATATTGACATGGAAGTCTAGTTAAAAAAGCATATTAAGTTTCAGACAAACAGTAGCAAATCAAAATGTGAGCTTTATTAGGGTATGTATGATATGTAATGTGATGCAGTATGATATAAGATCTTTTTATAGCGTAATATATTGTCCTTTCCCTCCATTGACCTAGAGAATATATTTTCCCTGTGTGATATGGCAAAGAAAAAACAAAGCTAGTTGCTCTCTTTGAAACTATTGTAGAGAACAATTTCGAAGAAAAAAATGGAAGGGCAGGTCCACTCACGAGACAACAAACACTTTGTATTTGTGTGAACAATTATTTGTTGTGTTATTTCACAAAGCTTTTAAAATACTCAAATATAAAACTACATTTAATTTACATCATTAACTGATGTCTGGTCTTCAAAGCAAACATATAAAGCTTGCTCAGATGTAAAGTGAAATATACCTGTGGTCCAAATCAAAGCTTTAAAGTCTACGAATGGGTAGGTGAAAAGCTTTATGTAATTCTTCATATTTCCTTTCTAAATTTCAGTTCTTGAAAATGAGGCAAAGTAGTACTGCAAGATTATAGTTAAGGAGTATGGTCAACACTTAACAACGTTTTTTTTTCTTTTTTTTTCTCACTAATCTGGTGACAATGAATTAACAAAGTGGTTACAATCAGGAAATAGGAACTTCCGCCAACTCATACATCAGAACAGGAACATAAAAAGGAAAACAAATTTGCATATTTTGGCCTGAAAATTCAAAATGCTCTAAAATGGTCAATTTTTAAACGATTTGGATGAATTATTTTTCTTCTTGCTATTTTCCATGGATTTTAAAACAATTTAGCATACGTTGCTGCTACACATCCATATATCCTTAAATAAGCACTTATACATATGAAGGATTTAATGCACTGCTTATTTGTGATGAAGTTAAAACAAGACTTACATTTGAACCAAAAGAGATAGATAAATTATCATTTGATAATAAAGTATTTTCTTTAACTTTTCTTAAGTGTTATGTGAATGTTTGTATTTGTGTACCATTTAACCCCTAATTATTCATCTATAAATTCATCTGCCTCAAACAAGGATAAACATACTAGTTTTGTATGTATTTTGTGTTTTAGGTTACTGTAGATCTAATGGAGCCACTTTTTTTAACTGAAATAGCAGACAGGTTTATTGTAACAGACCTGCAAGGTACACATGAATGTCCTGCACTCGCAAAGTAATGTGTTGTGTAACACTAAACCAGTCCAATAATTTATTTATGTCAAAAACAAGGATGGGAAATATAAAAGTAATATTAAAAAGACTTTTTATGCAATCTGACAGCCCAGAGAAAAGTTATGTCAATTTTGAAATGCTTATTCTTGAAATGATTTAATAGATAATGGGAAAAGAGTAATCAGTTGTAGAATTAAATTAGATTTGAACAAACAAAAAGTGCTACAATGGTTGTATTGAAAAGTGTGAGGCAGATTTTCCAGAAAACCAGTGTGTTAAAAGTTACCTTTCATTCAAATATTGATGTATGTCTGTTACAGAGGTACATTTTCCCTTAAAATAATAAATTGCTATCATGATCTTAGTTTAGATATGCTCATTGGGTTGGGGACTCTCTAGTACTGTGGTGGTGCCACATTTGGTTATGTATTGGGTTTTACCACTCATGTGAAGCCTTAGATAAGACCCTGTAACAAAGATTCAGCCTTTCCTGAAAACGCTTCATTAACACAGAGGAGGGGATGGAATTCGGTGAATGGAAAATTTGCAGTGACTTAAAATAACTTGATTTCTGTTTGGAAATTTGGAAGCACCTTGGATCATTCAGATTTTCATTAAGCACATCCAGATGAAAACAGTATCACAACATTGACAGACTTCACATTTAGTGACAAGAAGAAGCAGCACAGCCCTCTGACTACATCACTTGTATGCAATATAGTCATTGATTTCCCTTTCATTTTACTTCTCTCAGGCCATTCCCATGATTGTTTGCGATAGGTTGCCCCAGCCCTCATAATAGTGCTTTAATATTATAGGTACCCCTTCCGTGCAACTATTCATGATCTTCTATTGGTCAAGAGTTCTATTCTCCAATGGATTGCTTAGTGACAGTTCCCTTCCTGTCCCACCCTATTCACTCTCAACTGACAGTTTGCCCCACATTGCACAAAAGAAGAACCACTTGAATTCATGACAGACAGACTTATTTAAGCTAAAATGTTAATTTAACTAAGTCTGGAGTTCCATGTTACGCAGGTGAGTTATAAAAGTTTCAGAGGTAAACATTCCTACTAGGTGTGTAACAAAATGGTTGGTAGGGAGCAGAGATGTCACTATAAGGAGGGTAGGGTTGAGGTGTACCCCCCCCCCCTCAAAAAAAAAAAAAAATGGGACGCCGCCAGTTGGAAAATGAACATGGCAGTTGGAAATCCAACCGTTCCTCTTTGAGGAACCCTCATAAATCCACCCAGTTGGTAAACTTAATGCTTCAACCACCCCCCCCCCTCCCTCCCCACCACCATCCTGAGCCGAGCCCAATCAGAATACCCCAGCGACGTTCTTCCCAGGAGACACAAGTGACTTAGAGTTAAAAGTTTCAGCATATCAGGTTTGTGCTTTTATTTCCAGGGTCTCTAACAAATGAGGTACCACTTTTAATGGGTAAACCTCCATACTCTGCCAGTGTGATTAAAGCCAAGCGAAGATATCAACGTAAATGTAAGCAGCTCAAGCAATGTCATTCTACAATTACTTGGACAAGGGTCCTGAACACAATATCCCCATGGACAATAGCTGCACCACTGATTGTGGTGTAGCCAACACTCAAAAAGTGATTGTCCTAGACCACCTCCAAAGACAAGTTTTTAAATTTAGCCCAATTCTGACGGCAATTTTGAAAAGCGAAATATATAAACAAAGGTTATCCCAATTTTTGAAAATTCCCTGTGAAGGGGAGTCCCCCCCCTCCCCATTCACCCTGTGGCTACACCACTAACTACAGAGCATGTTAAAGTCCTATGCTATGTATTTGAAGAAAAAAAAAAGAGTAATAGATATATAATCGACTCATTTTCCAGGCAAAATATGAGAGCTGTCACGGTTTTGGGGCCCCAGAGCCACTCTCACTAAATTTCAGAAATTTGTGTTTGATTGTTAGCCGACAAAATACAAAAAAAGTGACCAAATTTGTAATAAATGTTGCCTCTTATTATTAAATGAGGTAAATTGGGGCCGTAAAATACTTACGGGGCCTACTTATTTATCTAAACTTGACTGGTATAATAACTGGGAGGTATCTAGCTTTTCAAACACTAAAGCTGATTATGACGGGTACACATATCAAAATTAGGTATGAAATTACTCTTATAAATCACAAAATAAACTCTTTCTCTTGATATACAATCGAATCTAAGAGTGTTTTGTAAACCTTGAGCATTTATTTCTCCTCCAATAGCATCAATTGTTCTTGAGAGGCAGGAGCACTGTAGATCGCCTATTGGTGTTGTACATCCGTTTTACGGATATACACTTAATGCGCATGTGTTATAACCATGGCTTCCAATTCAAGCCGACAGCGGGTCTAATCGAATTGTGATAGAAATTTTCGTAGGCTCTTGGTTTGTGATTTGTCCTAAGATGAATTTGAAATTATTTTTTTCATAGTTTAAACAACATTTGGTTTTACTTCACAAATTGGTAAGTTGTTTTTTTTGTGTGATTTTTATCATTTTTTGTATCGGTCCGTTGTCAATTTTATCAAGATCTTTTAAATCTTTCGTAGGCTGTTGTGCGAAAAGTAGTGCTCGCATTGTGACATAAAACAATGTCGTTAATTCTAAAAAGTCGTATCTTTTATCGTGTATCCATACAATAAATATGTGCTCTTCCGTTTTAGAGCAAATTGCCCTGATCTAGAACAGGGATTAAATGAAAATTCATCACTCAAATTCAAATTGATTGTCACGTGATTTTGATTAAAGTTTTTAGGTCAATCGAGGTCATGTTTTCGACTAAAAGGATGTTAAATTTTGTTCATTTGTCTTGAAACTGAAAGAGTCGGATACTAAATAGTTCGAATCACAATCTTTTCTTTCAGAAAACAAAAGATTATCTGCTTTATGTCAATGAAGCTGCTGCATTTCAATTTCTTTCGTACATAACAAAGGATCGGCTCCGTACAATCACATAGAAGAAAAGATATTTTCTCTTTTCTTACATTTTTCCCTTAACATTTTCTTTTAACCTTTATTAATTGAACTAAAAGGTAATTTAAAAAAGCCATCAGAAGCATTCAATAAAAAAAAAAAAATTCTGCAGTTTCACAAGTTATTTTGTAAACCTTGCTTTGTTTGTTTAATTTTCTTTAACTTACATTGTTTTTTCTTATTTAATGAAAAATCATTTACACACTTAGAAAATTAGCAGGACAACTTTTCGTTTCATTTCTTTTATCATTAAAACTTAAGATTCTTTTCAAAGAATCAAATAGAAATTACAACAAACTGTTGCCCTTTATAGCAATTAACTAGATTTATATATGTAGATGACATGTTCTTTGTCTGTAACACATTCAACATCAATGCCTGTGTGTTTTTGTATGTCAACTTTAGGGGCAAATAAACATGAAAATAACAAAACAAACTACTTTAAAAGAGCTCATGGTTTTTGATAGTGGCCTAGTACCAGTTCCACTACTATTTGTTATAACAAATGTATACTTCATATTCCAATTAAAGATCTGTCAACAAGTAAGTGCAAAACTGTAGCTACAATGATTACTAACAAATACTTTTATCGCCGGTCTTTGGAAACAGCCGTATCCCCCAATTCCTGTGAACTTCAGCACCTTCTTGTAAGCAGAGAATGGAGTGATAATTGGTTGCTTGTCACAAAATTTCAAATTTGTCAAATAAATGTCTTAAATGTCACATAATTTTTGGCACCTTTTGCACAGAATGTCACATCAGCTTTGCCTGTCACATCTGATTGGCATAGATTCACACATGACCAGTTGACTGGTGATACTCATAGAAATAATCATTTGGTTATGTCTGTTTCATGATAAATGGAATCCACCACTAAATGCAACATCAAATTACCAATTAGTGTGAGTGATGGCTAAAACATGTCACAAAATATCAAAATATAAGACATTTTAATACAACTGTTTATGTTCATTTTGTCACATTTTGTCTCAAAATTTTCAAATTGTCAGATTTTAGGACATGGAAACTTTGTCATAAAATGTCACCATGTCACGGATGCTCCATTCTTTGCAATTGTAAACTTATATACATTTACATTTGTTTCGTTTTTCATGTTTCACTCTGCTATCTTTTAAAAGTCTTAAACTTTTGTTCATTGTCATTTTTCTATTTACATATTACACCACTTCCCCTATCTCTGTATTGCCTATGGTTGGGTTTGATTACTCATTTTCATGGGAAGTAACACCCAAATACTACCCGAAGTAACACCCAAATACTACCCGAAGTAACACCCAAATACTACCCGAAGTAACACCCAAATACTACCCGAAGTAACACCCAAATACTACCCGAAGTAACACCCAAATACTAAGTAACACCCAAAATACTAACACCAAATACTAAGTAAAGTAAGTAACACCCAAAATACAGTAACACCCAAATACTACCAGTAACACCCAAAATACAAATATCCAGTAACACCCAAATACTACCCGAAGTAACACCCAAATACTACCCGAAGTAACACCCAAATACTACCTGAAGTAACACCCAAATACTACCCGAAGTAACACCCAAATACTACGTGAAACCCTCAAAATCAAACTTAAGTACAATGGAAAAGTTTTATAATGATGTTAATTTACTGTATTCGAAGTAATAAGAGCCCTTGCTCTAATGAGCACCCACCCAACATTTTCTTTTATTAGTAATGTATCCCAGCATCAAAGCTAATAAAGTTCTTTATATTTAGTTAATGTAATAGGCATATATATATATATATATATATATATAGTATATATATATATATATATATATATATATATATATATATATATATATATATATATATATATATATATATATATATATATATATATATA
>JAIGNY010001051.1:670000-720000 GCA_020152595.1 Chiridota heheva
AATACAAATTGCCTTGATCGACAATTTCCTGCAAGATTTTAATGAAAAGTACAACATATTAAATCATAAGTCGCAGCAAACCGTGTGACTTTCACAGATTTGCCCAGAAATGAAAAAATTATGACTGTTCGAACTTCCCTTTGAAGAAATTCCATTGAAATATTTGAGATACCTCAAATATTTTTGCCAGCAAGAAAAAGGAGAGAACTGACGTAGCAAGACTTTATGAAATTCTGGGGAGCAGTAAAATTCTTCAAAGGCTTGAAATAGAGAAGGAAGAACAAGACCAGTCCTAAGATATACTGGCAACGAAATAGAGATTTGCGTTCGTTTGCAGAGTTAATTACAAAATGTCAGCTGTTTCTTGCTCGTCAGAATCAAGAAGGGTATCACGTTGGGATGAAATATGACTTAATTGCCAAGAATAATGAGTCAAACGGCTCAGTCGTGTAAATTGAGGCTATTATTTTTACATGGTGGGGTTCGTTGGGATGGTATCAAATTGGGTTTATTAACGAGTTGAAGATAAGTTGCTGGCGGGGCACGTTGAAACAAGTCCTTTTATGGATGGTGTACAGGTCAGGTTCTCGTAAAGATTCTATGTAGCTTCTCATCTGCTGTGCTTAATGCAAAATTTATCTCAATGTTTTTAGGAGGGATTTTTTTTTTAATTGTGGCTTCAGAGAAATCAGTGCATTAATGGATAAAATCAAATGTGAAATTATTTTTTTGTAATAAGTTAGGGACTAAATATAATTTTAGGTTGAATGAAATTAATAGTGGTTTAGTGGGTATAAGTAAAAGGGAAGCTACCTGGATAAGCAAGGTAGGTATTTTGCAGGATTTATGATACATGATAATCAAAATTTGTGTGTGAGATCAAATAAAGTTTTTTATACATTTATGGAATTTCCATGATTTCATCAATGATATTTTGTCTACATGAAATAGAATTGGAACATGCTTTTAAAAAACTTTGAGCTCCTGAAAACTATCATATCATTGATTGATTTATTTATATTGAAAGTTGTTTAAATTATATTAACATCCTACTTTTTTGTTTCACAATATAATAACGAATAGGTGGTAATTTAAGCACCTTTCCTTTATTTGATATTGCAGTGAGGTTATTTATCTATTTTGATAATTAAACCATGGTTTTGAAACGTAAATGAAAGTGTGCTCAGTACAGTTCATGATATATCTCTTTTAGGTGTATGAGGCAGGGGGTACAATCCCTTATTAGTAAAGGCAAAAGTAGACTCCAAATTAAGAGAAATCTGCTGAGCAGGGGCGGCACAATGTATTTTTTTTGGGCAGGGGGTAAAATTGTTGTGCTGCACGCATGTGCCCATTAGGTGTGGGGTCCAGGTGCCTGCCTAGGGCCCTGGTGGGGTCCAGGGGCAAAGCACCAGTAGAGGTCCAGGAGGGAGCCCCAAGAAGCTCCTGGATTTTGGGCATTAGAAAGTACAAAAACAGCTTAAATTCGATGAAAATTTGGAATGTTTGGGGTGGAAATATTACACATTTTTATTTAGGAAGCTTGATATGAATCAGCACAAGTCGACTAGAGAATCGCCCATAAGTTCATGACCAAAAGAAAACTTGAAGGTGTATCCATGACAGGATCTATCAGTTTTTGTTTTTTGAGGGAACGGTAAAAGAGTAAATTTGAAGCCTTTTTTGCTCAAAATATAAATTATTCCCAAACACAATAAGCCAGTTCACGGTAACGATAATATGTATTGCACAATGCAGGTCAAGATGTCAATTGAGAATGTCTTCCCATAAGCATCACTGACATGCATTGAATAACACCGTTACTTCCCAATTTTTTCCGTTTAATATTTGAGTGGATTCGGTGCCTTACATGTATGTATTTGTGCTTTCGAAATGGATGTTCCTTCCATTAGGGACATCGTGTAAGATGTAATGTGGGACAACTCAGTTGGATGCCATTTGGGACAAGGTTGGGATGCCATACTTCCCTGCGCCCACATGGCATCCATCTCTATGTCCCACATGGCATCTCTACCCATGTGCCACATGTCATTCCTCCATATGCCCACATGGAATCCCTCCCTCTGTCCCACATAGCATCCCTCTCCATGTCCCACATTCCTATGTCCCGCATGGCATCCATCCCTATGTCCCGCATGGCATCCATCTCTATGTCCCACATGGCATGTCACAAAGCCATCATGTAGTAGAATTAACACAGAGAAAGCTTTGGTTTACATATGATCGGACCCTACCGCGCTGATTGTTATTATCACTTCACCTGACCCCGCAGTCAGTTCCGGGCATGTGCCTTCGTTACCATGAACTGGCTTATTTCATAAAATTTAATAATCAGTCATGCATACTACAAAAACATTTACATTTTCTGACAATCACATGAGAAAAACAGAAAACACAAATTTCTGATAATGTACTGAAAACAAGAAATCATTACATAATTTCTGCAACATGCAAAATATCATGTGGTCTGAAAGGCAACATATTTTTTTTTCTTCTCTGTCAAATATTTGTTATTTTCAGCTAAATAAGTCCTGTTTTGCCCAAGCCTCAAGGAAACCATTCAAAGCCACCTTATCAGTTCAAGCCAAATCACATTTTTGCAGCCAAACAACTCTAAAACAAGGTTTTTATGTCATCTTTTAGTTGGCTTTTTAAAAGCCAACATACCAATCCTGTATTCGACTTGTACGCATACATTACCAGATATCTTACAAGGAAGGGCATGGCATAGTGTGATGGAAGCTATGGTTGGTTGACGAGATGACGCGCCCTATTAAGAACGGGTCTTACTAACTGAGAGCAGAGGATGGAACAAAGGTTTATTTACACCGCATTTTGGTCTACAAATGCGAACAAACCCAGGGGCGCAGATAAAGGGGTGTGAAAGATTTGGCAAATCTACAAATAACTCGGAGATATTTAGTAAGAGAGAGATTGTTGTTTCAAAATGTTGTCTAATTCTTTAAATACCCCTTCCTTCCCCCCCCCCCTCCTTCCGTCGCACTTCCCCTGCTGAGAGGTTTATGTGAGCTTTTAACCGGAAGGCATGTTGCTAATAAGCCTATGTATTTATTTATAATAATTTAAAAAGTATCCTTCTCAGGAGAGGGGGGAAGGCAGGCTTATCCTTATCAGGAGAGGGGGAAAGGCAGGCAGGAGGGGGGAGGGGAGGGATGAAATGGAAAAAAAAATGCATTAAGTATACAAATCTCTACTTTTTATGTGACTTTTTATCTGAGATAGGAGCTCAAGAATTAAGATAACATCACAGTGTAAATCAGGCATATCCAGGTATAAGCAGATTAAAAGAGACAAACTTCAAATTTTAGGCATTTTCAACAGCCCCTTATCCATAGGCCAGGAATTCAAAAACTCCACAGAAAAAGAAAAGAAACAAAAAAAACCCTGCTCTACTTCCGCCAAAAATCAAAATCTACGTCTCAACTCTTATCTCAACATACAAATTTGTGTTTAGCATATCTATACAGAGAAAAACAAGATGATATGAATAGCTTTTGTTCCTGCCGTCTTATTGTCGCAACTGTTACATAATTTGATTATTCTCCTCTGACAGTATCCAGTTAATTGAGAGACGACATCTCCAGTGATTACTTATATACAGTAATTTTTGTAAGAAATTGTTGAGTTACTGATGGAAATATTGGTATATACAAATCCAAATGAAGTTGAAATTTGAAGATAAACAGAGGACTGGAATCAAGTTTTGTTTAATCAATTTATCAAGCAGATGAAAAGGAAGTAGAAGATTAGATCAAATGGTATAATGGGCACTTCCAAGTTAAAGGTTAAAATGTGGTCAGGAACTTGCTGGAAACGATTGCAGAAAATATTGTCTGAATCGAACAATTTTGAATATCATCTGTGTTTCTATATTTAATTCTTTATTGAATTCAAATTGACTGCTTTGTTTGATTTCGTTAGCATCCGAGGAAGGTATTTTGTTCATCTTAAAGACGGATAGACAACTTACAGATGAATGGAAATCTTCACGGTTTACACACATGTAGCTAGAATGTAATAGCATATTAAGAGCCTTAAATTAGGTAAATCTTTCAATTTCTTTCCTGAATAGTAGTTACTGAAAGAAAAAATATGAGAAAGTTTTTTTCTGGGGTATAGTACACAAACAAACAAAATCTCCTGATCAGAATTTGCTATACACTTGCAATGAATTGTAAAAGTCAATTAAAGGAAAGCTAATAATTTCAACAAGAATTTTTGCAATTTATATGGTTTTTAAAGATTTTAAAACAATTGACATGTAGCCTGCAATGCTATGCATTATTGTCCATATGCCTTTAAGTGACAAACAATGTATGAAATAATTCAAATCACCAAATTATAAATAATCATGAGCATATGACTGGCAATCTTTCTCTCGAAGGTTTAAGAAGCTTATTCACGTGAAATCAAACAATGATATAACCACTTCAGCCTCCTCCAATTATTTCTCTTAATGAAATATGCACTCTCTAAAATTTACCTTTTCTTCCTTGCCACCATGAAAAACCATAAAACATATTCGTCTTGAATACTCCACGGATTCCTTAAGCCACTAAGTCAATTCTTAGAAAGATGAGCCACATATTTTTGCAAAATAATGATTCATGATCAAAAGATTGTTTAATCTACTGTACGAGTTCATATCTGTAGTTAAATTAGACACATCAATGATTAAAGTGCTTCAAATCACTGTAACAGCTTATGTTATGGTTATGACTAATGATAACAAGACATCAATGATGCTATAGCTCAACCCATAATAGTGCAAAAACCAATTGACTGGTTTTATTTTAAATGCAATTTTATTTTTGTCATCTGATATTTTAATTTTAATATTCAAATGCAATTTAAAGATTTCCTGAAAGTCTACTTATTTTTTGGACAATTATTCATTATGTTAAAATTCCAACAGTTTTACAGTTTCAAAGTGAGCGTGTATTGTCTAAATGCATTTAGTTACGTCATTTTCGAAAGTACACCAAAATTGCTCCAATTCAAGTTTAAAAAAATCGCGCCACCGGTAAATTTACTCCATTGCCCAAATAGAGGCTGGAATTTTGCTTTCCAAATTGTGAAAAGTATAACTTCTAAATCATCGTTTTTATGTAAAAATATGCATGAAAATTCAGTTTAGAAATTTAATGTCATTTAATCTCAACATCGTGTAACTTCTTTTCACTGTGAAAATCTTGCATGATATCTCGCCGTAAAACAAAAAACTAAAAACTACGCCACTACCCCGAAAGTTCTGATCATATCAGTCCTCTTGACATGACTGTCATCTTTGCGAATCATGCAGCATTTCAGCCCTATTAAAACCTTTTTCTGTTTGTTTATTTTGCAATATTTTTTTTTCTTGCAAAATTATGGTAATCAGGTAATTTTTACATGTAAATGACTGATTGTCAAGTTCAAGTATTTTGACGGTGTGTCTTTGGGTCGATTTAACAGCGATTTAACGGGCTTTGATTGAGTAGGATTTAAAGCCTTACGTCTGTATGTTATGGCCTACTGTTAGTTTCACTGTTTACTGCTGCACATTCGCGGTGCATTTCACAAGTTACTCAGATTTCAGCGAAATCAAAGTGCAAAATATCCCCATTCATAGGTGATTACTGCGCATTTGTGATTCTCGCATTTAAAAAGGATTAGGCTAATCCCATTTACGGTTTTTAAAAGTTGTTGATATTGTCAGCCGAATGTGTGTTTAAATCATGAATGATATTGATTTGCAACGACAAGGATTTGCGAGTGTGCAGTGTGTACACGCTAAATGGTCACAGCTCTAGTGACAACAACAGGTGTAAATCCGTGGTAAATGGAGATACCAATAATTATTGAAATTCAACAAAAAACAAACAATTACAACTCTAACTTTCAAAGAAAATAAATTGTCCTTCATAACAATGCACTGCAACTACACTGTTTGATTCTGCAACAGGTGATTAAGAGCGCAGGAATGAATGAGTTTGACTGATAAGCCGACATTGAACGATCGAACATATATTGTAATCAATCGACAATAAACAACAACTGACACTGACGACAACTCACATGTAATTATCACGGAAATGTCATGACCCAGATTCAAAAATTTGCATATTCATCAAAATATTCAAATTATGATTGGAAAATGGATTTTCACCCAACACACTGTGATTCGCTTGTAAAATACCACTGCAATATGCATGCATGATTAACAACAGACACACACATGAAGCTAGCAACTAGGAAACACATGTACTGTATGAGGACCTCCATATGCCATATACGGTACGGTACGTACAAGAATGGCATAACAGCTAAAAGAGCTATTTTTAGCCGTACTATGTATGAAATCTGATACTGTCTTACAACATTTTGGGAGCTTTATTTCAAAACATACATAGAATATCTCTTAGCAAAATACAAACTATATGAAGCATACAAACAACTCGCTTAAGCCAGAAATTCAAGAGCAAAACTGTTAAAACCTATTGATAAGCTCCACCCATTACAATCTGTAATGGATGGAGCTAAACAAAATATTTTGTTTAATCATAATGGAAATATAGATGAGTACGATGATTTGTCTTCTTCTGTTTACATTAAAAGAAATTTTGATACAATTCCTTGATCTCGTTAAATCATGGCATGTACTCAATCATCTTCTTTATTAACTATTTAAAAAAAAAAAAATCTTGCTCTGAAGAGAGCCCCAAAATGACATTATTTGACTATCTTTTCTTTCAGAGTTAATACAAACCAGAATTACTCTAAAGAATCATATTGGGTGGGGAACCCCTTACTTCACCTCCTGGGGGTGGGTGGCCAGAGGGCCCCCACTTTTCTGAAAAATGACGAAAGTGCCTCTTTTAAAAATTGTGCCCCTCAATTACTGTCAAAGGTGCAAGAACTGGTGGAATTTGTGTAAACTTTAAATACAAAATATTACACAAGTGCCCTTTTCAAAATCAAGTGACCTTTTACTTTGTTCTTTACACTCACTAATTCTATTTACAGACTGGGGACATATGCATATGACTTGGGAAGTGCTCCTTAAGAGGTTGTGGCCCCCCACCTTTCAAAATGAATATTGCCTTTGAAAACTTCAGCTTGCAATTAACAACGAACTGCCCACTGGATCAACCAACAGTTTGCAATTCAGAAGTTTAAAGATTACAGCAAATTGACGAACATCAAATCTTATTTCAAACCTTCTCATCCCACAAGAAAACCAGAATTTAAATACTTACGGCAAAATTGCACTCGTCTTCCAAGCAATGAAAATGTTCCTTGTAGTGGAACCCACAGTGCTGGCAGTTTTCGTTGGCTGCATACCTGCAAGAGGTGAAAACATTCATTAATGGACATGAATGTTAAATACTAGCCCTCGTAACATTAGTTTGAAAGTTCGGACTTAATTAGTTATGCGAAAGTGAAATTTCAAATTACATCAACCATCAAATTGAAGTGAGTTAAAAATCTTGGGGTCCACTTCTGAGGGAACCAGTGACAGCCATGTAGCAAAACAATTTTAGTCTCATCTAATGGGAGGGGGAGCGAGTGTTACAATTTTAAGAGGACATTGGATGAGGAAGAGGTCACAATTTTCAGACGGACAAAGCCAATGTAAAACCAAAAGTGATAAATAGTTATCATATATGCAGCTGGACATGAAAGAAATGCTAATTCACTGGTAGCAACTGACCCTGTGACCTCTATGACTATCCCAAAGGAGTTATCTGTGTGGTTTAGAAGATGAGTGGAATTTAAAATTAAAATAAACCTTAATAACCAGAAAACCAAAATGTTTAGTGGTTCAGATGCATTCCTTCATTGTTGGTTGATTTTAAGTTTTAGACTTACTGGCATTGCATATTATAAAATATTGTAAATAACATATATTCATAAGCCATGCCCACCATGCATATCAATAAAACAGAACCTGTTGACAACACATGTATGATGCAAAATACAATTGCACATTTATCACTGCTTTAAGAATTTTACATAAAGCCCCACCTTTGTGACATCACTATCAAACCAATAGGTCACATATATGTGACATAAATACCTATATATATGTATCATCTTTGTACCTGACATGTGTGCGATGTTTTTACCAATTTTTGGAACATTTTTTGGAATATTTGTGCACATTTAAAATACAAAAATAGGACGGAAATTGGCAAAAATCGTTCAAAAACGTTCAAATTAAAAACATTGATGGAGAGCCTAATGGTATGAAATTGTGCCATTGACCTCACTGCACAAAATGTGATTTATTTTTATGTTTTTACACTTCTTGAGTAAAACAATAGTATATGTGGTAAATATGTACTCTAAAAACACTCTCCATGCACTAATTGTATGATGAATAGTACAATTGTGAAAAAAGGGAAGCATACAAAGATGTATTTAGTTCACTAATATTATATGTCACACTTTTTGTGGGAAGATTTTTGACACCTTTATTCAGAACCCTGGGAAACATTACAATAAATTACAACTCCGTGTCTTGCCATCCGTCAAGTCTTACAACACCATGGTTGGGTGCCCGTTTGCGTTCAATAAATAGAAGAAATTTCCACCTCAAGCCAACATATCCAAGCTTTTACTTTGAATATTATTAATTATCTTGTATTTTAATTGTTTTTCTTTTTGTTTCATATTCATATGTAACTTTCTTTTATTGTTCTGCATCATTGTAATTGCAGCACTTAAGATCTTTAGAATAACAGGTTACAAATACCTGTATATATATGTATCATTTCTTCAGTTTTTCTATAAATACCTTCTTCATTCAGTCAGTAAGTCAATCATTTATTTCGTCTTCTTTCACTCTTTTGTAAACAAATGGATAGATTTTATTCAATCTTGTATTCATTTATCTTTTTATCAAACCTTTCATTTACTTCTGTTTTTATGATGTTCCTATTTTTGTGTTCATTTTGCTTTCAATTGTTTTGAACATCCCATTGTTGAGAGTCTGTAGTTTAGAAGACTTGTTTTATCATCATATATAAATCAACATCATAATCATGATATCATCATATAATAATTATCATCATATGATTTCAATCGTAACACTATGCTTTTTGTCCACTTTAACTACAACCCTACTTTACAAGCCCAATCTCCTGCAACATATTTCATAATCCTCAATTATTGATAGTTTGTCAAAAATGTAATCAAGTGATATATTTCTTGATTCAATAAATGAATTTCTTGATTCTTTAAACATTCATTTGTTTTATCTATCATTCATTCACTTCATCATTACAATTCAATTGATTAATCAAACTTCCATCCTTTAATGCATTCCTTTGAAGGGCACACTTTAAGGTCAGATTTATGTTACAAGTATGTGTTTTGTTACAAATCTCAACTCAAAACCCTTTGAGCTCTGACTCAGATGTATAATCAGTCACTAAATCTTACTTCCTGGCGAAGAACTACACAAATTTGTAACTTTTATGAGATTTGTTACAATTTCCTGTGAAATTCCAAATTTGTTCATCATAAGGCTTCAGTTGTGATGGCACAAAGCTAAAACGACTTTGTCATATGGGAAACGTCTTTTTAATAAAAAGAAATGAAGCTAAAAATACATGAAGCGAGAGAATGATTCAGACCAAGTGCTTAATGTTTCCTTACAGGTGAGACAGGTGGTTTGTCTACGCTCCTGAGACAACATTACGTTACGTTGATTGTTTAAGAATTCTTCTTAAAATCAGGAAGATTGTCAATTTCAAAGTGGTGAAAACAAAAGCAAAGTAGTACTTTAAAACCAAATTGTGTAAACATGTGTAATGTTCCATAAGTTTAAGGCCAGTTATTGTGTTAATTTGGAGATCAAAATACATGGCAATCCAATGTTTCTGATTGGTCGAAATATTTACACATTCTCTCCCCCCCCCTTCCCCGTCAATTACCATCGAGGAAAGTGATGTTACAAGTATATATCAGATTTATTGGTGATGAGTCAAGCCACTTCTTAAAAGATATTCCCTCTTTAACAATTTCAAAGACTTCACATATCTATCTTAAAGTGAATGGTGTGGTGGCATCAGGATGATATTCTTATAGTTATATAAGAACAATAATTTTATGAACTTCCGAGACAATTCTTGTGTATTTCTTTATGCCCCTTTATTTGCCCGTATGATCATGCATCCACAAAATCAACACACTGATCTTAACCATAACCAGATTCCAGTTGAACAAACATTCTAAAACCAATTATCTTTTTCATGATTAATGGTTCACTTAAAACAATTACAAAAGCCTCATTAATTTCCATACAAGATTACATAGCATGAACAGCACAATTAATAGGCAATAAATTTTAAAATAATTTATTTCAATAATAAATGGCTTTCATGCAAACACCTGGCACAGGTGAAGTATCTGTGCAAGACTGAGTTGAATTGAGGAACGGATGTTAACTTATCATCGTGTCTGTAGGCCCTCAATATGTTCCGGCAAATGATGCTAATGTCATTGCAAAATACCATTTTAATGCTATAATGAGGTTATTTACTTTTTGGCCTATTAATGAAAAGTCTAAAGGACATTTGTTTTCAACTCGTACTAGCTTGTTTGAAGGTATGGACAGATAGAGATATAGATTTAGATTACAGATATAGATTTAGATTACAGATATAGATATAGATTTAGATTATAGATATAGATTTGATATGCGCTGGTCAGAAGAGCTTTAATTTCTTACCAGAATAGTTTTCATATTACATCAAAAGCACATACAATGTCCAAGTTCTGGCTAATCAAAGTTTGAAGAATTCTTATTGTATACAAAATCTATGATATATGTAAGAGAGGACAGCTCAATATTTGTAATGTTACTCTTTAAATCTCTTTCAGGGGCGTCGGCAGGTCTGAGCCTGGGGGGTGTGATTTTCAGGAAAGTGGAACTCAATTTCGGTGAGCTAGCGCACATGTAAGGTGGACCATGTGGTCTTGAAAAAAGTAGTAGAAATTGTCGTATGAATAATTCATGCAGAACTCTGGCTGTTGTGGGAGGGGGGGGGGGGTTGCATTTGTATCCTGCACCCCCAGCCTACGACCCTGTCTTTCCTAAATTTCAGTCACTCAAAATCAGACTGTTTTCTGCTGCTAAATTTTGATTGAGGGTACGAGGGGGACTCAAAAAGTCTTCATCATAACTGCTCCCATTTAAATAACTTTGGTGAAGGAATAAAATAATTTAACATAAACAAAATATAACAAAAAGTATGTTTTTTTGTTGCGATATCACAAAACTTCAATACAATTTGCATAATTTATTAGAAAAAAGTCCTAAAGTTCAAAATGCTATAATACGGTCAATTTGTATCCAATGTGATGATTTTTTGCCATTGTCATTGTTTGTAGAATATTTTCTTCAAATTCAGCTCAAGTTATTGCCAGGTTATCACAGATCTTTGAAGGTCCATGGACAGATATAAGTATGTGAATTTTATATAATGTTAAAAAACATTCATTTTTTTATAATTAAAATTTAAAAAAAATTATACAAAAAAAGTAGTTTTTGAGTTATTGCTATTCAAAGTTTGAGGACTTACAATTCTTGTCAGGAAGATATCTCAAACCTCTGCATGATATTCCTCACATTTATTTGCTTAAGTTACTACTTTTTCTTAATCCAATTCAACTAACATAACTGAACAGGATCCCCTGGGCTTTGTTCAGTAATCAATCACCCGATTGATTACAAGACAATTAATCAATTCATTCCTTGTTTCAATTTGCAAAATTCCTGATGCACAAACATCAAATTGGCAGAGGTCCACACAAAATATACAATAAATCATCAGCCCATTAATTCATTTGCATCGTATGATTTAGAAAAACATCACAAAAAGTTCTCTAACCCATATCAAAAGAGGATTTGTCCAATCAATGAACTTTGTTAAAATCACCAACAATGACAAGACAGGACAGAGGAACTGTGAAGAAGGTTCAAATGTTTTTGTTGGTACAGAAATCAAGTTTCCATTTCTGCAAAAATCTATGCAGTAGTTGCAGAACAGGACTCAAAAAAGCTGATTTAATCCAATCGTACAATGCTTATTTAAGACTGTTTGTAGTTGCGGGTTCTTTTCCTTTTCATTTAAGAATTAGTTCCATCATCACAAAACTAATATTTTGGCACACTATGAAGAAAAACATGCAGAAAGAGGATCATAGTTCAAATACCATTTAAAAATAACAAAATAAGTTCAGCTGACTTATTGCTTGAAACATGATTGGTCCGTGTCTGCTTTCTGCATAAATTATGCAAATATGTGAACTCGCCTTTTTTTTACTGATTTAATAATGCTACAAAAATGGCACTTCTTTCACTGTTTTAAAGATGTCTACTGCAGAGCTCTGTATTAATTGTAATCAGCCAAACAAATGCTGCTTAAAACTTGATTGGTCAGTACCTGCTTTCTGTATAAATTATCCAAATATGTGAGCCCACCCATTTTTACCGATTTAAATTTCTACAAAAAGGACACATTTTTACTGTTTGAAAACTGTATACTTGTTTTACTTTAATCAGCCATAATCCAATATTTAATTTTCAAAGGTTCTTCTTATAAGGATATTGCCCTTGCTCTGCTATCATCTGTAGTCAGTAATACAGGATAGAATTGTTAAACTGCTTTCCAGGATTAGTTAAGGGGTCAGATATGTCTATGTGAATGATACAGTACAAAAGACAAAAGAACTAAGAAGAATAAACTATTTTATCTTGTACCATATTGTGACAATGCCTGGCTTACTTTATAAGAATTACTAACATTTTATTTGTCAATTTTAAAAATTCAATCAAAACATTATTCAACTTTTGTACTAAATTATTTTTCAAAATATCTTCAAGAGGACATCATATGTCATATCACAGTTACTTCCAGGAAGTCTCCTTCTGACATATCCAATGGGTGTAATCAGATAGTTTCGTCTCTTTTACAAAATGGAGGGAAGGGGGAACATGGAGCCATACCTTTCCTGTCCCCAAATTGGGAGGACATTATTCAAAAAGTTATGTATTGTGTTAAATTTCTGTCTAAAATTTGGGGGGGGGGGGGATCATCCCCTGTCCCTCGGAAATTAGGGTCATGGTTGTTATACTTTATCTAATTAGTGATGTAAATCTAAGAGACGCAAGTCTAATTTTTAGGTCAACCCTTCAAAGGAATGTATTGAAAAATTAAAGTAATGATTGAACAGAATCCAGCAACTATTTATTTCAAATATAAAATACTTCTGGAGAAAGTTTTATGTACTTTTAATATATGTAAAAAATTTATGCAATTTTGTCAAGTCTGGATGAAAAAATTTCTTATGTAATTTTTTTTTAAATTTAAAAAAAATTCCTGATTTAAATTTAGGCATGCATTAAAATCATTCTCATTTTCAATGACTAGAATTGAAGAAGAAAAAAAAAAAGCAAGAAAAAAACCCAAGATTTTGAGCTGTTATTACACATCACAAAGCTAAACAATTTGAAAGCTGTTTTTCTCAAAATTAAAGCTTCTTTTTGAAGTTTTGATACTGGTAATTAAACAAAGACATTCAATGGTATATGGACGTGGAGAGGCAGCACTAGCTAAATTGCTTCAAATTCTATTAACAACCATCATAGTAGCAAAATACTTTATCAAAACTGGTTTAAATATGGGCTGGAATACAGTATTCATGAATCTCAGTGATCAATTTGCAAATTTTATGCACAATTTGTGACGTATATATGTAGAGCGATCTTGGCATTTTTTCTTTTGTAAATCCTTTTGCTTTTTTTAAATGTCTGTAATAATTCTTTGAAGTTGGTACAGCAAAATCTGACGCAACATTTTTGAGTCTTTACCATACCCACAATAAAACTCTAGGAGGAATAGAATTTCCTGTCAATTTCAGTAACTAAGCTTTCAAAAAGAAAAAAACTGATCAAACTTTGATCAGCAATAACTAATGGAATAAATAAAAAACTGATTAAACTTTGATCAGCAATAACAATGAAATAAATCAAAAACTGACCAAACTTTGATCAGCTATAACTAATGGAATAAATCAAAAACTGACCAAACTTTGATCAGCAACAACTAATGTAATAAATCAAAAACTGATCAAACAAACTAACCAAACTTTGATCAGCAACAACTAATGTAATAAATAAAAAACTGATCAAACTTTGATCAGCAATAACTAATGGAATACATCATTAAAAACTGACCAAACTTTGATCAGCAATAACTAATGGAATAAATAAAAAACTAACCAAACTTTGATCAGCAATAACTAATGGAATAAATCAAAAACTAACCAAACTTTGATCAGCAATAACTAATGGAATAAATCAAAAACTGACCAAACTTTGATCAGCAATAACTAAAATCTAAAAGAGCTTGTTTAGAAATGAAATCACATTAATTTTGAGAAAATTAAAGTAAACATAATTAATTACGATTAAAACCTTTACGACAATATAAATTTGAATCCTTAATGTCCTAAAAACAATTACAGAAAGTACGAGACAAAAAAGTAATTACTGAAAATCCGATGTTACAAAAATAGTTTACTTAAAGGTCTTGACCCAAAAGTGAGGGCGTCTTTTTGTGATAATTTGTGGGCATTTCGTCCACATCTGATGAAATCTTGCATTTTTATGGATTTAATCTCAGTGGAAGTTCGTTCACTCACCGAGTGCTCAAAATGAAAGTTTGTTCCTGCAAGAGCTCTCGATAAAAACGTTCACTGTGTGTGAATGATTGTCAGCACGTGTCAAGCCTTCCAAATCTTCTCTTCTTCTGGTACCGATACTACGACAGTGACAAAATGATAGGGCCTAAGCTAACTTAACCCTTACTCTACCATGCGGCAATACTATCGCCGTTTTTAAACTACCTTTTTCTAAAAATGAAATCAGGACTTTACCAAAGTCCTATAGCAGTACTCGGATATTTCTTTCACAAAATGTAACTTTTTTATAGGGGTCATATTACAGAATTAAAAAAAAAAAGACCTTGAAAAAGGGTAAAACTCAAAAATTGCTACAAAATTTAGAATTTGTTTTTTTTTTTCTTTAAAAATCTTACAATAACTTCAAGATCACATTTTTGCTTCAAAATCAAACACGAAAGTCCTAAGATATGATAGTATTGGTTTCTGATCTAATTTCTATAATCCCTATCTGCAATCTTTTGTTCTGGAAAAAATTTCTTCAAATTGTTTTGAATTTCTGCCATTTTTGACCGGTGTTTTTCTCAAAACATCGTGTACTCAAAACCGTACATCGCACATGCTTCCTTGAACCGCCATTCGAAAGTGCTTGCAATTTCCTTTTATTTGATGAAGGCACACCCCCTCTATTTGGACCCTTACCTATAATAATTAAATTTTACCACAGCATTTTCAATGATCATCTGGTGTAGTGGATATGAACGCGGCTAGCACGCGTGCACACCAGGTTCGAGTCTCACCGTGACTACTGTTTTATAATTTTTCTGCTGCAGTTTTCAAGGGTCATTTGACTAAAATCATTTTTGGTGTTTTTTCATCTTTCTTTCCTTTCTTTCTTAAAATTCTAAATTAACATCATTGAAAAGGAAACTTTATAAATAATCTTAATATGTACAGTAACACAAATCTCTTGTTTTCAATATTGACAAAGTTATACTTGTGCAAAGATTGGCCATTTGTTGACCAAATTTACAAAAAATGGCTTAATTTGCATATTTGTGTCCAATATTTCATAATTTGGCTTTCATTACTCAAAAGATAAATATATCTTAGCTTCCATTCCAACCAAACTTGTAATGAAAGAAAATGAAAAGAGGGTTGTCAAAAATGCATATGAAGTAAAAGTTATGAAAATTGGGCTTGCATTTTTCAAAGCCCTGGTAGAGTAAGGGTTAACTGAATATCATCAGAATTTTTGGTGTTTAGATGCCATAGATAAATATATATGTTGCATATGGAATATCCTGTTTGTAGAGTTACAGCATAACATAAATACTTGTTGGTATGGTAACACTTATATCTTGAGAAGTTAAATTGGAAACAGAACTTGCTTCTTCTAGAAATTGCAAATAATATGATTATGTGACATTGTTTTTACTTGGAATAAATTAATGTAAATGTGATACTAATATAAATTCATCTGTATGTTCAATCTGTGCTATTTCATAAAACAAAAAGATTATTTATTTTCTTCTAATTGTTGTTTTGTGACATAATTGTTTCACTTTGTTTTGTTATTGTAAAGGCTGCTACACAGAGCGCGACGCGGTGAGCAATTTTAAAACAAAATTAAATAAAGGAAAAGAAACCATTTTGACCTTTTGTTTCCGAGATGGATTGTCGTCGAAATGGCTATTCAGATGATAACTAAAAATTGATTGAAAGGGCCTTTCTATGCCAATCAAAGCAAAATTCGTGTCGCGACAGAAAATCGCTCCCCAGTAAAGCAAATTTCTCCAGTTTGAACAAAAAAACATTCCAACAAATTTTGCAGTATCCTCAGAAAGCTTTAATTGTAAACTTCATGTGTGTAAGCAAGAAGTCAAAACATCTTATATTTTTTTCCTGTATGATTATCTAAAAAATCGCTTGCCGCATCGCGTTCAGTGTTACGACCTTAATTCCAATTTTTGACAAGAACACTTCCACAAGGTAGCTTTATAGCTTCTTATGTGTTTTCCTCTTGTCATACCTGTAATACCTGGTATCTTATTTGTAGTGTTGATGTAAGCAGACTTGAATCAATTTTTGTACAATCAAATGTTGATACCTTTGTACTCAATCAAGTAATTGATTGAAAAACCAAATCGCTGTTTCATAAACCATAAAAAAAAAAGGAAAAAAAAGTGGTGATCTTACCTGACAATGTACTTGCCGAAACTTTTTTGACTCCCGACAGATTTTAGGTCTTGTTCCTCGCCGTCCGATAGAAGACTCTTCTTGAAAAGTCCAGACTGGGAATCTGTTCGGCTAGTCTCGCTATCCGGTGAAGTGTCGCGACCTTTCTCTGGGTGATTGCTAAGATTCAGGGCCTCCCCAGGAGGTAATGATAGGGACGGCATGTGCGGAATATTTGCAAAGGGGTTAATCATAGTATAGGCGGATTGAGGTAAAGCTGGGGAAGTCATGGAAATACTGGGTTTATCTCCAGTTAGGGTTGTCATGGCAACATCTCCATCAAACCCCTCCTGTTTTAACCTTATCTGAGAGTTGATCATGTCGCAGATCTTTTGCGATTCAGACTCTCTCTTGCCAATCACCCCATCGATTATGTTTCCTTCTTGAAGTTTACGGATGTAGCTGTCGTACTTCGATATTCTTATGTTTGGAATATCATTAGATATACTCTCCCCTGCAAGCGAAAAAATATATATTGATAAATAAATGCCCAGGCATGTTAAATTGAAAATCCCTTCAACGAACAGTGAAGAAACATGGAGAAATGCCAGGTGATTTGAATGGAATATCGTGTAATAAAACCTCCCTCGAAGAGCGCAAAAATATGGAGAAATGCCAGGTAAGTCGAATACATCCCAAAGTTTTTGTAAGGGGGAAAAACTGATTAAGTTTTCCTGCAAACAATAACCATCATGTCCGGTCCATACAGTTATAACCACACAGCTTGTTTTGCCAGTTATTCATGATAAAATAATTATTATTCCTCTTTCAACTTTTGTCTTTAAAAGATATAATACTGCTACATAAACATTCTACTTCTTATTCGATCTTGCCAACCACCCGGGTTCCCTTCCTGAAGTTTGTGAAGTAGCTATCGCATTCCGATATTCTCGTGTTTTGATTGCCTTTCTATACTATCTTCTGTACAAAGACACAAATATGGAGAAATGCCAGGTAAAACATGGGTGTTCCTAAATTATCAAAGGGGAAAAATGTTGTGAGTTTTCCCTCAAAAAAGTGACCACGATATTCAGTTGATGAAGTTATAACCACATGACGTACTAAACAATATTCAAATATTAAAAATACTTCACATCATTACATATTAAACTTGTAATGTTTGACTCACCTGCTTCTAACTTCTGAATGAAATAGTCGTATTTGGAGAAACGCCCAATTTTTCCCGGTCCTCGGGACTGTTCGGATTTGGGGAACCCTCTCGGTCAGTTTGATTTGGCGACCACTTTGAACGCTTGAAATCTGAAGGGGAAACAAGACATCAATGATGTTATAGCTCAACCAATAGTAGTGCAAAAACCAATTGACTGGTTTTATTGTACAAGAAATTGTATTTTTGTCATATCTGATATTTTCAATTTGAAATTCATATGCAATTTAAAGATTTTCTTGAAGTCTATTCACTTTTTTTTATGATGAAAAATTACACGAGAAAAAAGAGTTTTTGCGCATATTCAAACAGTTTACCCATATTAAACTGTCAACTGCCAAAGCTGTTTTGAATGGAACTGACTTGTAAGCTATGAAAAATTGATTTAAATTTGATAAAAAAACAACATAAATAGTCTTGAAACTATTTTACAAAAGAGCAAAAAAAAAAAGTACACATTTTTGAAACTATTATTGAGGCAGATTATTACACACAGTTGGTTGTTTAATATCTAAGGAATGGTTACCACTATTTTGAGGTTAAGATGTACATATCCACACAATAATAGAATTCTAGAAGATTGATGGGCCCACAGCTTAAACAAATATTTAACATTTGCCTAAAGAGAGGTAATTACCTCCTACGTATTCTATGCCATTGAAAATTCCCGTCACTTCAACTTGCATATAATTGGATGATTCTATTGTAAGTCATGTATCAGTTAAATCAACACATGTCTGGAATTTTATGACTCTCACCCCAAATTTTCAATTTCGTACAAAACAACTCACCTTCATGCAAAGTTGGGTCATTAACGTGTATCTTCATCTTTTGAACAAATGTCTGTGACCCATTTCTCAGCCCCGGTTTCCTTTTGCCACGGCCAGGTTTACGTTGAAGTTTCATGTGCATAAATTGTGGCTGTAGCTCATCGTGCATACTGTGGCTATTCAGCCTGGGTGACGGAGATCGCCTTTGGCCATGATGGTTCACTTTAAGGAACTCCATTTTCTTTTGTGCTTGTTTGTGTTCAGGATGAACGAGGTGCTCTGGAAATAGACAGGAAAATCATTAGCGGAGGAAAGACACTAATGATTGCTAAAAATATGATAAACTTTATATGTAATTTGCACAAGTGAGCTCTTGTAACGATGCACTAAGCTCTTGGAAACTTGCAGCAAGCTTTTAAAAAGCTACATTAAGCTCTTCGAAAGTGGCAGCAAGCTCTTCAAAAGTGGCAACAAGCTCTTGCAAGCTGCTGCATCAAGCTCTTGCAAAGCTGCAACAAGCTCTTGAGAAGATGCAACAAGCTTTTGCAAACACTTCAGAAGCTACAGAAGGCTCTTGAAATGCTGCATCAAGCTCAGATAAACCTGCAGCAACCTTTTGAAATGCCAAAATAACCTCTTAGGAAACTTACATCAAGCTCTTAAAAACCTGCATCAAGCTCTTGAAAACCTGCAGGAAGTTGCAGCAAGCGCTCTTGCAAACCTGCAGCATTGTTACCTTTTGAAAAAAGCTGCAGCTAGCTCTTGAAAACCTACATCACACTCTTAAAAAGTTTTTTTTGCAGAGCTCAAGTGAACTTCAGTAAGGTCTTGAGTGACCTCCTGCGAACTAATCACACATGAGCTCTTACTCACTAGCAGTGAGCTCTTGTGAAGCTTTAGTCCAGACAACTTAAGAACCTGCAGAAAGCTCCTGCCATTTTGCATAGAACTTTTACAAACACTGCAGAATAGTCAATGCTTAACAGATTTGTATGAAATGTTTTGCTACTATGATAGTTCTTAATAGGTTTTAAAGTAATTTAGCTCATGTTGATTGTACACATCCATACACCTTTAAGGATGCACACAAGTAAGGTGTGTATGAAGATGCACATCCTGTTAAAAGTTAAGTCATAAAATGAGGTCATTTGGTGACCTTAAACATGAAAATGTTACACTTCATTGATCACTCGCCCCGTATAAATAACGATATAATCTTTTATATGAATACTGCTACAAAATGAAAGGTGCAAAGTTTGTACATTTTGGTCTCAACATGCCAAAAATTACTGTATCGATACTGTATTAGAAAATGAGAAGCTGAAATTTCCTAAATAAATTTCAGCCAAAAAATAAGAACTTCCAATGAAAAGTTTAATATCTCTATAAGAAATTCAGGTCTACCACTGCTTGTATATTGTATCATTATTTTCCTGAATTTCAAGCCACCTACTGTAGTGTAGCCATCTAGTTGTAACAAAAAATATTTATTTCAGAAAACTAATAATAGGAAATAACCCCTCTCCCACTACCTCCACCCCACCCCTACCCCTACCCACCATGCCCCACCACCCACCACCTCCACCCCACCACCTCCACCTCCACCTCACCACCTCCACCCCCACTTGCACCACCTCCCCCACCTTACCACCCCACTTGCACCACCTCCCCACCTTACCACCCCCACCACCTCCACCCCCAAAAATCCATAAAAAAAGTGGGGGGGTTATATTAATGGCAATTATTTTCTCAAATTTTACTGTGCAAAACAAGTTATGTATTGGGGGCTCACCAAAAAGTAGGGATATATAGGCCCATCCCCCCCCTCCCCTTTCCCCCATGATCTACGCCACATAACAAAGAAATACACACATTTATTTACATATAAACTATTCAACAGCTTTGCAAAGCTTCTCAGACAGACTGAAAACTAAGCATCCTGCTTTTATAAAATTAAGTAGCATTTGCAAATAGTATCATGAAAAACAAACAAACAGAAATGAATTCCAACTGATTCAAATGATTTTATAATGAAAGCAGATCTTTTTTTTTTTTTAAACAATTACAAAGAACTAGCAAAATTGTCAGAATTTGCAACAACACTGCAATGAATTATGAGAGACATCTAACAGATTTACAAAAGATATCGCAGATTATTACCAAGCAGTTGTCATTAATATCTAAATGACAACTCCTGGTATCGCAAACAAAGAAGAAAAACTAACTAACTGAAATGAATTCAAAAGTTTGCTGATTCAAAAAATATTATGATAGAAGCAGAGCTTCTCAAACAAATACTTAAAATTCACACCAACATTAAAAAAACTTGTGCAAACAAAAATCAGGAAGCACAAAAGCACAGAATTCTTTTCTTCAAATTTAATTCAGCTTTTTGGTTTTTCAAAAACCAAAAGGTACTACCAATGGAAACCTTACAACTGTTACATGCTTCTTCCCTTAAGAAATTCTCCACGTTTCAATAAAGTGCAGTCTGACAACCCCGAACACAAAATACATCTTCTCATTCCCTCAAGAATCTTCATCATTTTCATAACCACCAGAAGTTGTGCGTCATCAACTTCATTCCGTTTTTTCTTCACAATATCTTTATTCCCACCAAGTCATCGCAATCCTTTAATTTAACAACCTTCATTCATTCCCTCTCATTTGCTCGTTATTAAAGCCAGTGAGGTCTTTAATTTTACTCAATCTGCATCATTACCCTGTCTGTTTATAAAGAAAACTGTAACACATCTTAGCCTTCATTTCATCAAAATTAAATTCCGTGAAATCTCGCCAAGTCTGCAATTTCTAGAAATTGCTCCAGTTCTATAAATACGTGTATCATCGTCTTGCTTCTCGCGGGCAATTCACTCGCTTCTGCACTTTTTTTCAGCAGAAAATTCAATTTCCGTTAACACGGCTCTTAATCTCAACCAAACAGCCTTTATAATACTTTCGCACCTTTTTAACCGACGCCTAATTTGCTCAAATAAGGCAAAAACAAATCCTGCCGCGGGCTTTTTAATCCAATTTTCCTAAAAGGCTGAAAATGGCATTATATGCACCAAAAATATTTCAATACTCTTTGACCAATTCCTCAGATAGTTCAAATAGTTTCAAGCTAAGTTGCCGAGGCAAATTTGCCAATCGTTTAGGTAACAACTGAGTTAAATTGACTGTGTATAGCATAAGAAATCAACTCCGATCATATATACCAACGAGAGGAATTCTTGAAATTTTTCGAGCAAAAGATAACGAACTACCAGGGGAGATGGAGGAGAGATATTTGATATTATTATTGAGAGGGGTATAACTCCAGGTGATGATTACGAGAATGACTAAAAATTAATTTGTTTCTGGTTAAGAAGGATTCTTTTTTTTTTGTATTTTTGCGGGGAGTGTGTATGTTAAAAGCCTGGTGGCTCAATCTTTGATGAAGTCAATTAGAGAGGCAATGAAAGAAATACAAAAAGTGCGACTGAAGGCTTTTGAACTTCTAAGCTGAAGATTATAATAATTTCCTCTGAGAAAAACATTGATGTGCTACAGAAAGATGAAAGATGTTGAAGGTTGATGAGAATGTGATGAAACTAATAGCTGTATACCATATAAGGATAAGATAAGTGAAAGTATATAGACTGTAGAAACAGCCTTGGAGACAAGCACAATTTATGCATTTAAACATTTCCCTTTTTTAAATTTCCAAAGGGAAGAGAGAGATATAGTTCACATGTCGCTTTTTACCTAAGATGAAAACACTTTTTGAATAAGAATACAAAAAATAGACTAATCATTAAAAAATTAGAGGGGTACAATTTTACACCCTTCTGAACCTGTTTAGAGGTGCTGTGGCTCAGTGGTTAAGGAGTCATGCTCATATTCGAGAAGTACTGAGTTTGATTCCCGTGTGAGCGCTGCATTGTGTCCTTGTTTGTTTGATGAGGGCTTAAAGGCACCGCGACAATGAAAGTCAAATTGTGTCCTTGAGCAAGCCACTGTGACTACTTGCTTCAGTCCACTCAGCTGTAAAGTGAGTGCCAGCACTGCTGGGGAGTTAATCTGCGATGGACTGGCCAGGGAGAGTCATGTACTCTCATCCGCTTATGCCAAGGAAATTGGGGATAAGCACCGGCTCAATGAGCCTGATGGCTGGAATGGATTTAGCTTTTCTGTTACCTGTTGTCTTCAAAATAAAAACAATTTCACTTTTACAGGTTGGGTGACTGGTACAGACTCACAAAAATGAGGGTATGTTCGATCCAATACCTCATTCATCAATCTTTAGTATAAATAGCTTGATAAATCTGTAAATAACCAGGGATGTCCCACAGAATTCCCTGACACCGCCTGACTTTGCATTTAATATGGGTGGGGATCAGAGTGAACAAGAATGGGTACTGGGTAGGCTCATGTGGTGATGCACACCCAAAGATTAGACCATATGCCACCCAGGCAAGCCATCGTTACATTTATGGTGACTCACTATAATAGAAGTAAAAGGATTTCTAAGGAAAAGAGCAAGCCCCAAAATTCCATTTTCTCTTGGCACATACAAAAGAGATACTTCAATTGTTGCTACAGTGCTGTGTTCTTTAATCATATGAATAAATTTAAGAAGGAAACTTAAAAAAAGCAAGAAGTACTCAATTATAGCAGGAATTGTGTCTGAAAGTAATTCTGCTAATTTGTAACTGAAGAAAATGATTCATTGGGAACTGTCATCACCTTATTTAAATTTTGATTCATATTCCTTTAACCCTAATTATTTGAAGCTTTATCTCTCCAATGTATGTGAAGTACAAGTTTAGAGCATTATCAATTATTCTCATGAATTAAATACAAATTATAGTTAACACATTAAAATGTTAGTCTGGTAATTCATATTACCCCACAACAAAAACAAAATTGTCCGTGTAACAGTTCTTATAACACAAGCTCCTACAAAATAAGACATTTTTTGGAATTGTAAAAATTGGCTCAAAACAAAATTCATGATATCGCAATGATTGATGCACCATTAATTGTAAACAATAATAAGTGCAAGTAAATAAAACATGACAAAACTGTAACAAATATATTTATAAAACAAGGAATTTAAAGGAAAAGTATCGTTCTATAAATAAATTCTAAAGTGAACTTGAACGTCGCTTCCATTTCTCAATTGTTCTTATTGATCGCAAGAAATCTACCATGTTATCGATCAAACATTCGCTGAACTGAAGATATGGGTATAGTCTACACATGTTATCGATAACAATTCACAGATTTCTCATAATCAATAAGGAAAATTGAAAACCGAAAGGGATGTTATCGGCACTGGGGTGTTCACTTCTGAATTTGATTTATGGAACGATACCTTTTCCTTAAAATCTTGCAATAAATTGAGCCTTCTTAAACTTTTCCAACAAAAAAAGAAGTGGATTTGGGGACATCTCCCCGACTTACTGCTGATTTAAAAAGCCATGAAAACCATACATAGATTTATGCCACTTCTGTAAAATCACTTAAAAAGTATTCACCTTTTTGATGTTTATTCATAAACAGAGCCACACTTTTAGGCTAGCAAGTGGGTCATTAAAATAAAATCTGTGAAATGTAACAGAGCGTTCTTACTGTTTGTGCGAAATAAACAAATTAAACAGTGTAATTGCATAATCAAATGTCACAGGATATCTTTGAGAATCTCATTGGTGGATTTGATCGTCTGGTCTGGATCTGACCCTATTCTTGTCTAGGATCAAGTATCTGCTGTCAGATCCAGTGAGCGTTACAGTAACCAATTGGCAGATCTGATTGCATGCAGTGGGTCTGATCGCGAGCTCGTATCCAAGTGAGAATGCCCTCTTAATAAACTAAGATCATTAAGAGGTCAAATAGAGCATTGGATTTGGGGTTAAGTTTGCTTTCTATATGATTTTTGGGGGAAAAACCCATAAAAACTTAGCATTTGTATTTGTTTTAAAAATCCAGGCTTAAGAAGCCATCCTTTCAATAATATTGGTTTGCTAAAGATCCTGTTCAAAAAATAAAAAATGGAGAACAGTAATTCTTTATGTTGAACTTACTGCCAATAACATTTTCTTGGATAAAATTTCTTGGAAGGTGTTAAGAAAGGTGTTAAGTGGAAAATTTGGGTACAATAATTTATTATTATTATTATTATTATTATTATTAATAAAAATACTAATAATATTATTAATGTTATTATTAATGTTACTATTAATGTTATTATTATTGTTATTATTATTATTATTAATATTATTATTATTATTATTATTATTATTAACATTATTGTTATTATTATTATTATTATTTCATTATTATTATTTTATATATATATATATATATATATCATATATATACCATATATATATATATTATATATTATTATATATATATATATATTATTATCATATATATATTATTATTTACAGATATAGATATGATATATCTATATGTATATATATATATATATATATATATATATATATATATATATACATATATATATATATATATATATACATATATATATATATATATATATTATATAGATATATATATATATATATATATATATATATATATATATATATATATATATATATATATATATATATATATATATATATATATTTTTTTTGGGGGAGGGGGTTTCAGACATTTAAATCATTTACAGTTTCATGGGTGATGTCAAAAACATTTTATAAGACAAATAAATGCGTACTTATCCCCTCAAAAAATATCATGAGGTCAGGGTACAAAAATCAATGTTCCTCAGTATTGTCTGTGATTTCAAACACAAGCAGCTAGTGCAAGTTTGCTATCATCTTGGAAACATTTTGGTGGCCAGCTACAATCAACTAAATTGCTTTTCGTTATAATCAGAAGTACAGTACAGTATATAGATATGAAGCAATTCCTATATTATGTACAAAAGCAGATCAACTTCTGAATTTTGAGAATAACACCGTTAGGTTGGAGTTATGGCTGGCTGATGAAAGTGTGATCGATTGATTGTTTACTATATTGTAATTATTTACTATATTGTAATTGTTTACTATATTGTGATTGTTTACTATATTGTGATTGTTTACTATATTGTGATTGTTTACTATATTGTGATTGTTTACTATATTGTGATTGTTTACTATATTGTAATTGTTTACTATATTGTGATTGTTTACTATATTGTGATTGTTTACTATATTGTGATTGTTTACTATATTGTAATTGTTTACTATATTGTGATTGTTTACTATATTGTGATTGTTTACTATATTGTGATTGTTTACTATATTGTGATTGTTTACTATATTGTAATTGTTTACTATATTGTGATTGTTTACTATATTGCGATTGTTTATTATATTGATTGTTTACTATATTGTGATTGTTTACTATATTGTAATTGTTTACTATATTGTGATTGTTTACTATATTGTGATTGTTTACTATATTGTGATGTATGATTGAGACAGCTCAAAATCTTGATGTAATTCTTTAAATTCGCTTCCTAAATCTACAAGTCTCTGAAAATGACGGGAAAGTCTATTCCTGCAAGAATTTGATTCCAAAGACTCCAAAACTTTTGGTCAGAATTTGCTAAATCACTTTGACAAAGACTTACAACAGACGTTTAGGAAAAACAACACATTTACAAAAGAAACTACTAAGATTTTAAACCGTTGTAAACTTTTTTGATTTGTAACAGATTTTGAAAGTTTCGTGGCTTTAGCAGATTAAAAAGCTAATGTTGCCTACACTTTTAAAGACATGATTTTTTTAGGGGGAGGGGGAAGGGTGGGGTGGGAAGCAGACAGTATACCGATCTCAGATGATTTAAATGAAAAACCATGTCAACTTAGGATACATTTTTTTTTTAAGGCCTTGGTATTTACTGCCTGTAAACTAATGCTGCTAAATATATGAAGAGTTTGCTTTATAGTGAATGCATATCTTATAAATGATATTATATCACCAATTACCTTCATTAATGGCCTATTTGCGAGCAATTTTTCTTAGCTAGAGATCCTGATTTGTATTAATCGAATCTTATCTGAATATTCAATTCTCATCAATAAATAACTCTACATAATAAAAAAAACGTTCAAGTTATTCTCAACCCACAATATATTTAAAGAAAATTAGACAAAAAAAACTATGCATTAAAACAAAAAGTAAATTCTAGGAATTACTATAATTATCTCTCAAATCCTTAAGTGCTTTAATACTGAAGCTCCTCAGAGCATCATAGCCTAATTTATTACCAGTATCTTATTTCTGTCACAACATATCTTATACATATTCCACAGTAAAATGACAATAAAATAACTTTCAAAATTAATTAAAAAAAAGAGAGAGAAATGGTAAAAAAAAATACTGGTAGTTCTTTTCTCTGCATGAAATATGTATTCTGTAATTAAATCAAGGCGACACCACCAAAAAAAGCCCTTGCTTTGAAATAACAACCTAATGATGTGAGAGCTGCACTACCATATATGGTCATGCCTCGCAGAAACATGGCTTCGAAAAACACTTCAATTTTACCAGCTTTTTGTATCTTTCCAGGACATATTTTTTATTGTATTCAATTTTTGATATATATATTTTTTTTTTTGGCAAGGAATGAAATGAAGGTCTCAATCAATAATTTTCAAAACTGCATTTAATTTGCAGGTTAAATGTATTGTGCATTTGGGAATATATAATTTGATATATAAAATAAACGCATATAGAGCTTTTAAATGTTTTTAATAAAAATATGTATGAAGGATGGGTTTTGATGCGAATGGTGGCAAAAGCTCTTAACAGATTGTAAAGGGAGAGTGTATTTTAATGCTACAGTGCAGTAAGGGACTGCTTATAGCTTAAATGCAGAATATGTGATTGCTGAGGGAAGACCAATACTGTACATAGTCCAATGCTAATCACTTTGTAGGCATGTTACTTAAAGGTGGACTACTACACCCATATGTGAGGGCATCGTTTTAGTGAATTTTTCAAATATTCATCAACCTGTTTTGCTTCCAGAAGTGATGAAATGTTATTGTTTATGAAACTTAGATACTTAAAAATAGTCCTAATGATATTAAGAGATGTTTTGTAGCTTTCTAGTCTATTCATGGGTCAAAAAGATATAATCAATATGCGTGAGTCCCTGGAATATTTTGACATCACTTTTCGGTCTAGTGCCCCTTTAAGCAACAACAAACGCCCCAATTGACCAATACATGTTACTTTTTCGAACAAAGTTCATTCCGTATACTGACAAATGCGATATTCATCACTATGCAGAAAGATATTTGCTACCAATCACAGTTTAAACCAGCAGCGCATACCGGCAAATCTATGATGATGAAAGATTCATTGCCATCAGAGGCGAGGGAGCTGGGGATGCGGGGAGGGAAGGGGGGCTTCTATCCCCAATAATTTGCAGATCTGTAATAAAAATTGATGCGGTATCTTCGCCTTTCATCATTGCAAATAAGAAAATGAATAAAACTGCTCCTGGCCTGCATGGTGACCCACCCACCAAACAACTAAAAAGACAGTTGCAGCGAGTTAACTGGGCTCAGTGAATTCACTGAGCCCAATGCTTTATTGCTTTATAAATACTGTGATTGGCCATGTTCTCCACTTAAATAGTGATTTTTTTGCAAAGCGTACACAGAAATGTTTTTCATGTTGCGCATAATTTACGGGTTCGATTAAATTACTTGCATTCAGGGGTGGATTCAAAGGGGGAGGCATTTATTCATTCTCGTGCAATTTTTGAAAAATCTCTTCATTTTTGGGTAATTTTTCTTCAATTTTCTGAAATTACCATCAATGTTTGGAAATTAATGTCCTTCAATTTTGGGCAATTTCCTTAATACTCGTGCAACTTTCTTCAATATTCTTAATGAGGTACCAGCCAGTTGATATGTCCCAGTATTCTTCTTGTACCCCTAAAATTCCCATGTATCTTTGAAGAACCTTGAAGAATCCGAGGTGCAGATGTGACATCCAAAGAGGCTCCACAAAACATGAAAATAATTAGTGTTGTTTTTATGTGGAAAGAAACCTTGAAGGATCATATCCTTATACCGATTTTGTATTTGATAGTTTAGACATGTTCGGAAAAAGAAGAAGTTGTGGCAATGTTATACACACAGTGGGTGTCCTGTGGAGCTTGGTAGGTGTAAGCACGAAGGTATGATCATGAAAAAATCACAAAGGGTTTGATAAGAGATACTAAAGTACTTTTTGAAAAACGTTTGTCCAAAGAGGTTAAGATTAATCCTAAGTCGTTTCATTCGTATGTTCGCTCAAAGCATAAAACCAAGGAGGTTGTTGGTCCCCTTCAGGGCAATGATGGTGTTACTATCAATAGGGTAAGGATATGGATGAGGTCTTGAATGACTACTTTGTGTCTGTTTTGACTAAGGAGTTCCCTGCTTGTGGACTTTCAGTTGATGTTGTGTCTAAGACGTTGTAAGGGTTTTAATCCAAATAAAGCACCTGGTTAGAGCCATTTGGCTTTTGATTACTGCATGAATGGTTCAAATCTTGATTGCGTTGATCAAGAAAGGGATCTAAGGTTGCCAATACTAGCAATCCGAAGCCTTCTAAACAGTGTGCTTTAGCAGCTACAATGGCAAATAGGATGCTTGGTTTGATTATAAGAAATTTTTGTTTTCTTTGTAGAGAGGTTGTTCTTAATTTGTATATGCACTTAGTCAGGCCTCACCTTGAGTATGCTATTCAGGCTTGGAATCCCTTTTTATGAGAACCATAAGTTCATTTTGGAGCAGGTTCAGCAAAGAGCCACTAGACTTATTCCCGAAGTAAGGAATCTCTCTTATGAACCTAGGTTGCGAATTCTTGGTTTGACCATGCTTGAGTTGAGAAAAGTACGTGGTGATATGATTCAGGTTTTTAAATTCCTATCTGGTAGTGATGCTTTGACATCCTGTTATTTCTTGCATGTTTCAGCTAATACACATGTGACACATGGTAACAGTTTGAAGTTGACCAAAGAGTTCTCACGGATAAATGTTCGCCATTTTAACTTTCCACAAAGAGTTGTTAATGAGTGGAATGGTTTGCCTGAGTGCGTAGTTAGCTCCAATTCTGTTTACAATTTTAAAGTCAACATTGATAAGTTCTTTAATACCTCTGGGCGTCTTTCTTTAGTGGTGGTGGTGTTAGTATGGGCTTTTTATGGGGTGACTAAACCTTCTTAACCCGTAATATTGTTATGTTATGTTGTTTTGATTTTCTCTTTCTTTTGGTTTCCTCTTTCTTGTGATTTCCTCTTCTCCCCCTCTTTCCTCTTTAATTTCCTCAGTAGGTCTGCAACCAGTAAGTTCACAACTGGTTATCAAAGGCCATGGCTGTCTTGATATAATGTCTAGCACTGGATGCTTTCGGGACGTTAAACCTTGGTATGCTATGCTATGTTATGTTATATAAAATTCACTTGCTTGACCACAGGTTTGCCTGAGTGGGTAGTTAGCTCCAAGTCTGTTCACAATTTTAAAGTCAACATTGTCTTTGGTTGTTTGTGGTGGTGGTGGTGTCATTAGTTTAGGGGGTGCCTAACCCTTCTTAGCCTGTCATCTTATTATGTTATATTAAGCTTGCACAGTCTACCGGTTTTATAACTAAGACCGGTTTCACGATACCGTGGTTTCAGTCTGATTCATGTTTTATAAAAAAACAAAACAAGTGGAAGTACCGGAAAAACCAAATCACTGTAGAAAAAAAAAAAAAAAGATGGTAAAAATATGTTTTATTTCAATAACAAAAAAGTTTAAGCTTTGTTTCAATAAAAAGAAAGTTTAAGCTTTGTGTAAGAATGTATTTTGAAGTACCTTTTGATATATTTGTGAAACTATGTGATATTTATGCAGCTTAAATTAATAATACGATTGAGAAATGGGAATGTTTGGAAATGCAATTTTTAGTCATAAATATTACATGTACCTGTAATAACAGGCTTGAATCCGCTCGATAAAGTCTCTTTGTGTCTTCTTTCTGGGCTAATATTCCCCCAAACACAACAACTGTACCTTCATTTCTTTATAATCCCTTTTATTTTAAATCCTTAACATTACCTTCCGAGTCCATGTCTTATAAAATATGTTGTTAATCCATTAAAAATCCCGGCAATAACAATATTGCAAATCACAAGACCATTCACTCATAAAATCACAACCAACCCCGCCCTACATGCACTGTGCAAGATTACATTAAGTTAAACTTACAACACATTGTGTATGCCTGACTTCAGAGCCGCAATTGATTAAAAAGTTAACTTTATTCCCACTGTATGTAAATCAGCGCAAGGGGTGATTTTTTCTCACACGCCGCACCGGTACAGTAGCAACAGGGAGCTGTTACTCTGTCAAAGTAACACCGCCCTGGTAATAACAAGTTAGCGGGATTTATATCTTTTTCACTCACCCGCCAATAAGCTATAAGGGCCAATAATTTGTTTCTTGACGCTGTGTATCATATTTTAAAAAGTTTTTAGTTTGAATCTGGAAAAAAAACCTTCGCTATAAATAGTATGGTAAATTGCATGAGCGTTATGGAATAAATAACACAATGCAAATAACACGATGCAAAACGAAGACAAATCATCCCCGTGCTATCAGTATCACACACCAGAAAGCTGGTACATGATTCACAAGTAGATGGCAAGGGAAAATGATCACTCATCCCCTCAATTTTTTTTACAAATTCCTTTCCAATCTCATTTCATATGCAAAATATACTTTTAAACAACTGTCTTGGTCAAAATTGTTCAGATTTAAAGTGGTCCTGCCATGCATTCTAAAAAAATTGAGATTTAACCTGTTATAGGTTTTTCATATCCTGAAATTCAACAATCAGTCAAAAGAGCCTGGAAATAAGTTTATTTTCATGATGAAAAAGGATTTAGAAATTGATCATTTATTGCTTGCTCCGAAAAATAGTTGAAAGGGATTTTGTAACAGTTTGCTATGTCATTTCAGGGACTGCTGATTGTAAACAATGCATCACACACATACTAACCACATACAAACAGCTTCTGATTGCAAAAGTTTTCGGGCTGTTCAGATCTTAATTTGTCATCTTCAAGATCAAGCTATGATAAAAACGATTTGGAAATAAATGAAGAACATTCTCATAATGAAGGGATGTCGGTTCTTTTGAATTTGAACCACTTGCAGACAAGAAAGAAGGATCAGGCTTACAACCCTTACACGGGCCCTTACACTGCAGTACAAAGCCTGCATAGTTGGCATGTAATTCTTACTGTTTCGCAATATTTTGTTAAACATAATCAAATTGAAGTATTTGCAACAACATATACTTTTTTTATCTATTTTTTTTTTACGTCTAATGGAAATGTAAAGTTTTATTTATCAATGTTCAAGTCTCTGTCGCTTGACGTTTAGTCAACAGGCCTACGTGAACTGAATAGTTCATCCACGCAATCCGTTTGCATTTTTGCACTTGGAATTAAAAGTTTTTGAAGAAATTGTGAACATTTTGTTAGTTAACTTTTTAACGGCTTGGCTTACAGACACAATTATTACAATTCAGTTCCATTTGATCAATTTTTCTTCCTTCGATCATATTCCACACAATATATAAAATAAATTATACAAATTTTCAATTGATTAAGTAGCCCAGTTGGTTACGGCATTGTCTTTTGAGGGAGAGGTTATGAGTTTGAATCTCACTGAGTCTGATTTTTTTTTCTTCCTCTTTTTCTTTTATTTGAATTTGTATTACTCGCAAAACAGTAAAAATTTCATGTCAGAGACGATGCAGTCAAGATACTGTTTAAATTAAACAGAACAGGGGTAACAATCTGGCGTGAGCTGAATATGACACTGTACCCAGTAAGCCCCGAAAACTTGGTTCATGTCAAGTGCACAAAAAACGTCCAAAAATTGTTTCGCTTTGTTGCCCTTGCCATTGATAAACAACTTTTAGTTTGAGAATTTATATTACTGCATCCTCTAACTACACAACGCTGTGGCATTTTGTTTAATATTTGCTTGGAAAATGTAATATTTTCGTAGAACAAACAGAGATGCTATCGATACTAGTTATGAAATTTCAATGGCAGACACACGTTATACGTGGCATCGATGCATTGTTTACATACAGGTGATCCAAAATGGTGTCATTGCGTACTGAGCCGTATTCTGTTTTTTTTTGTTTTTGTCAAGGTGACGAAAAATGCATTTTTCTTTTGTGATTTTCTAGCTTTTGATTGGGTATTGTGCAGAAAAAGTTAATATTGTTGCAAATCAATTAAACTAATTAACATATTTAACGTAAGTTTCAAACCCATGACAGGACCACTTTAAAAAGAACGAAGGTTTTCATGCATTTTGTTTTGAAAAATTTATTCCGCTTTATGTTTACTCATAAAAGCACTAGCGATGGAATCTTCCGTTCCAATCACATGTGTACAGTATGTAAATGACCCATGGCACGTGTGATTCGCTTGGGGGTACAAGCTCATATAATTTCATTGGTTCAAAGTAGAGCATACGATGGAGTATATATGTTTTTTGAGGACCCGTTAAGTGATAGCCTTTATTGGTATGCATAAATTAATAATATTATCTCTGCATTCCACTTTACGTTTCACACGTAGAAAGAACAAACAGAATGTTCAAATACAGATGTGTTTTGCTGTTTTATACAATTCTTGAGTAACCAAAAACATTGCTTATCATAGTTAAATGTTTCAAATCAATGTAGAACTAAAATTCTTATCTACAGAGTGCTAAAGAATTGATTTTACTTGGGTGTATGTGTGCAGCCTGTGTTGTAAAAATAAAATGTTTTCATAGCTCCTTGCTGAAACAAGGTCCGGTTTAAGTACGGAATACAATGTAATTCAGTATAATTTTCAATCATGATGTATTCAAATCACGTATCGTATTATTCGTATAGAGATTGCAGGTAATAGTAATACACTTTTATATTTTCATTTTGAAGAAGAAAGTACGAAATTGGTGGGGAGTGGGGCACTACTTTTCATTAGCGGGCATTTTCTTTTCTGTGCACTCCCGTTTTCGCAGTTTTGGCGAATACCATATAAGGCTATTAAGGCTATAGGGTAAGACCCTTTGGTAGCTTAAATAGAATAGAAAATGCCAACGCGATGCACAAACGGGGCCAATTTAAAGTAAAAGTATAGCAAGAATGATTATTAAACTTTAAAAAAATAACAAAGATATGCATGATTAATGATTTTTTTTATGTTTGGTTGAACTTAACAAGCCATGACCTGGCTATGGTTAATGTTTCAAAGAAAGGTTGAGTTTAAGTGAGTGGGATCTCAACTGTAAGATTTTCCTGCTGTAGGCTATAATATGCAAATGAGCAACAATTTTACTGAGTGATCAAGTACATGATGGCTAGCATCGCATCGTAAGATGACGCATTTAGAGGCTTAATTTGCATGTGTTTTATGACTATTCAACAAATTTCTTTTCTTTTTACATAAAAGAAAATTGAAATCATCACTATGAATAGAAATCATGAGCAAATAAGGGCCTTTTTCATAAGTATTTTATGTGACTGGGCTTGGGACATCGGGACTGACAAATGGGTAAAATCGCAATCATTTGAGGGGCAAATGGGGTAATAAAATCACTTTACACGCAAACAACATCAAAGTTTATTAATACATTTTAATTATCAATGCCTCCGTTATCATTTTCAACATTATTTACAAAAAATACTGTGATACAAACATCGTTAGCAGCTATCATATAAGAGTGCACTTTATGTTTAGGACTTGTTTACATTACGAGTGAAAAACTGGTTTTCCATTTAAAACCAGTTTTTATTTTGGAATAATGCCGTGGTTTAACGTCGGGCCAAAACCGTGCAAGTTATGTTATGTGTGTTATGGTGTGGGCACTGGTGTCTGAATAAAACTTGTGATATCAGCATTTTCAGATTTTATATTTTCTTCTTCACTTATTTGGATTATACGATCGTTCATAATAGAAATGACAACTTGTCCAGGCTATTTCCACAAATTGCAATAAATTAATTTAAAAGTATTTCCCTTTATTCTATAAAGAATTTTCACGAAGCTAATTATTATTCCATTATGTTTGGATCCAAGTGGGAACATTACAATACAATTGGAGTGACAAGGCCAATGTAATCTGAATGTATATCTAAAGTACGAAACATTACGATACAATTGGAGTGATAAGGCGAATGTAATCTGAACGTATACCTGAAGTACTTATAATTCATTCCGCATAGTGACAAATGTATGTCGAATATAACTCAAGGGAGCAAAAATGATTAAATTTCAATACCGCATAGTGACGGATGTCTTAAGAGGTTAAATATACCACAAAAAGAAAAAGAAATTCTTATGCTCAAGTCTTATGTTCAAGATATATGGCAAAAATTAAACTTGTTTTCTTTTAAATAAGGAACAAATTAGGAAATTTGCTTCAAAATATTACAATGAAATGCAAGTTCGAAAATCAAAAAATCTTTAAAATCAACTTTCTCGAAACTGGGATTTGCTATATTGGTCACTATGCGGAAAGACGGATTATATGACCATGTTATGTGAAATGAAATTCAATGGAATTTATAGGGTGAACTTCAAACACTTATCCTTCAAAAAAAGTTTGGTCAAGACCCCACTCATAATTGTTAACCAGTGAATTGTTTTAAATCTTCACTCACCCTAGGGGTTCCCCCTCCCCTGATTTTGTCTCTGCACCTGCCTCACTTTCAAAATCAAAATTCACTTTCAAATTCTGCATGTTTATCACTTTAAGATATAGAAAGTAGGACAAAGTGAATCAAAGTAGCCCCCAATAAAAAGTTGCAATCAAAACAAAAAACAAGATTGTCCATTTTTACATATTTTTGTGTTTGACCTCCCATACAAGGAAATTTGATTACAACTTTATTTTCCCAGAAAGTATGAAAAGCAGTTTACATCCTGCTAAGGAAGTCTAAAATTAACAGAATTTTGCCAAACTATGGTTTAAGAAGGATTTAAATGGAAAATTGTAGGAAATTAAAATAAATGACACTTAACAAAAATAGCAAAACCATCAGACCTTCCTTTGTAACAGGAACAGCATAATTTCGAAAGGCTAAGAAATCCTTTCTTGGTCAAATTGCTCATAATATTGACCTGTGTTAAAGATATATGGATACTAACGAATGTCTTCTATTTTATGTCAGTTTAACAAGTATTATAAAGCACTAACATCTAAGTACAGCATAGGCCTGAAATTCGAAAATTGGGATTGATAAAAGATTTTATTACAATTTAAGCAAAATTTGTGATGAAAGCAAGGGTAAAAAACTCAAAATCTTTGGTATTCTTTACATTTACCTGTATATTCTATCCAGGGATGAAGGAAAGGTCACCTCTGAGGGGGACAAAAACCTCCAAAATTTCCCTGTGACAAGTGGAAAAACTGCGCTGGCAAATTAAGTTTCCATCAAGAGTTGCTGCTTAGCAGAAAATCCCCTTCAATTTGAGAGAAATTTCAGAAAAATTTCCTTCATTTTCTGAAAATTTCTATAATTTAGGGAAATTTTTTTCAATTTTGCCCATTTTGGGAGACTTTTGGACAGTTTTTAGACAATTTTTGGTCAATTTTCCTTTGTTTATGGAGCCGTTTTTTCCAAACTATCTAATAATTTTACCACATTTTCCAATTTTATGTTAATAATTTCACCTCCCAACCGGAAAGCATGCAACAGGGAAGTCAAAATCCTCTCAGGGCAAGTTATCACGGTGATTATGTTGACTGGAAATAACTTTAGGGCTGAACATTTGCGTCAGACAGGGGTGGAAAAAATGTCCAATTCCAACAAGAAATGTTAAGTTAGTGGCCTTTAAGAACATATGGTCAAACAAACTTATAACATGGGTTTTATCTTTAAAGTAACTAACAATTAAGTTTTCCCTTATCCTTTCTATACCCCCTCCTTTTTTTTTTTCTGGGGAAATTTCTTCAAAATTTCATGAATTTTTGCAATTTTTGACACTGCATTTAAGTATAGAATGTGTACTAAAACTGTACATCGCACATGTTTAGTCAAATTCAAAAGTGCTTGAAATTTCCTTTCATTTAATATATAAATAAAAGCATACATTCCTTTAAATTGACCAAAAACATCAGGCACATCTGCAGACCATGAACTATCTGTGTACCACACATGACGTGAATCCAGTTCATAGATTTTACGATATTCGGCTACAAGCTCTTTTCAGCAAAATTATATTAAGCCCCGCCCACTACGCATATTAATGAAATTTAATGTTTTTACATCATGAACATGTACACACCAGCTAACATCATAATTATTTCAAATATGAAACAAAACAGACATGTGGTTGTTAAAATATGAACATATCAAGATATTTACATAAAGCCCGCCTCCTCATTAATATGCATGACATCACCATCAAAAATAATAGGACACATCTACGGACCATGGGCTACCTGTGTACCACATGTGACATGAATCCAATGTATCTTCTTGAGATATAGCGTTTACGAACTGGCCGTTACACACACACATACACACACAACCACACGCCATCATGACTGCATAGGTGAATTAAAAAAAAGGTACTCACTGAAATTCATGTTGTCCATGTGTGCCCCTTCTCGTACTATTCTTTCTTCATCATCGTACCCAAAGATGCCAAGGAACTCCTTCATGGTCCGTGCTGCATATTCATGAACAGCAGCACTATCGACAATAATATCAGGTTTGCTGCCCTCATAATGATTAGACGGTACCGTTTCAGTAGAGACTGGAGGTGAATTTGTCTGAAGTTCCGAGGAATTGGGCATCCCTAACATATCGTGTGCTTCCAAATCATCAAGCCCCGATGTCTGAACCCCAGACAGATCTTGGGGCTCAGGGCTATGATCACTACTACTGCTTTGTGGTTTGGGCATGCTCAGATCCTCTGGTTCTGATGGATATACCTCCTCTGGGCTCGGTGTCTCCACCACTTTAGATTTCTTCGCAGCTTTTTCTTTTCCTTCATCTTCATCAATAAGAAGATCTGCACTGTCTTGGCCCTCACTGCTCTCAGCAAAATTCAAGATGGCTTCGCGGTCATATGAATCTGGCTTGGGCCTAGGGCGGGCTTGTACCACAGGTTTTGAAGAGGAATGAAAATACTCTGTATCAGTGCCGATTAGGAAGGGCTTTCGTTTGACGGACAAATCCTGAGGTTTATCGCCATAAGTGTTATTCTGTGCGTTCCCCTTGCGAGGGGTATCTGAACAATGCATAGATAGATTTACAAAGTCTTCCTGAGTTGAGACGCCAATTGAATTGGAAGCTTTTGAATTGCTAGTTAAATATTCATCAGTTTTGCTACTGCTAGTTGAATATTCATCAGTTTTGCTATTGCTAAAAGAAACAGAACCCGTTTCAGTATTACTACTAGAAGGGTCATAAAAACTTTGATCTGGTTCTAAACGAATTCTCTTTTTTGCTTTCCGCTTGCTTGCCCCACTGAGGGTCTTTAAAGATACGGGGACAGTATTATTGCATTGCGTTGGGGTACTTGCTCGCGAAGACGGTATGCTTGCAGAGTCTGCATCATCTCCCGCACCATTTTGCTTGTTCAAGGTACATATATCCCCGGAGTCAAGCGCCAAGTTTGTGTCATTATTGCTCTCGTCATTGGTATGATTCTCCCTTTGCCCTGATTTTTCTGTTTCTGAATGCGAAAGACTAACATAGCGTGGCACAGCACCATCGCTCGATTCCTCCACCGACGACGACTCGGACGGAGGATCATTTTCGACTGAATCTGATTGGTTGAGGCCTTGTTTCAATTTTGCACAAATTGCATCCAGTCTCACTGTTGTTTTCAACATATTGCTCTAGATTTATGCACCACTCAGCTGCATCGAGGCACCACGTCAGAGATCTCGTCACAAGCTAATTCTCATGCTTCCCTGTTAATGAAAAAGAAGTAGAGCATTACAAAAAATAGAAAGAAAAGGTTATAGTATTAATTTTGTTTCAGCACTTTCAACACTTTATACTTTTCTTCTCTACTGGACTCTTCAGTACCTTTAATAAATTGTTTTCTTTATTTTCTTCTTGGGAGATGGGGGTGGAGGGGGAGTAGAGGTCATCTTCAAATTGAATCCCATATTGTCAGAGCAAGACTATAAATAGTAATGGGGGTGAAAGGTCACATTCAAATTGAATCCCATATTGTCAGAGCAAGACTATAAATAGTAATGGGGGGGGGGGGGTGTGAAAGGTCATCTTCAAATTGAATCCCATATTGTCAGAGCAAGACTATAAATAGTAACAGAGGGGGAGGAGGGGAAGTTATTTTTAAATTAAATCTAATTTTGTCAGAGCAAGACTCAAAATAGTAACAAAGCACTTAATGGTAAATATAAACAATAAAATATATATATATATATTTTAGTTTTTTAAATAACTCGTGCAAGACAAAATTAAATTAAAAAGCATGTAATGTCTTTGAAATTATAGGTACTATATAATATGTTCTGACACAGTTATGTAAGTACATGTTGATCAATTTCTCCACACTGTCGGTGCCGAAGAGCACATGAATCGTGTATTTATCTGTCTACTGTATAAAATAATCGCCATCTCCTTAACAGGCCTCTGTATCATACACCTGGCCTAACATAAATCACACTAAGTCCCAGCTTGGAATGGCAGAAAAATCAGAATATCAAGCCTGTAAATAAGCTCTTGGATATCATCGGTGGATTATTGGATGGGGACTTGTCATATTTTGAGAGTCTGTGTTGGCTTCTTTTTAAGCACATGTTTGACATCGTGAAAGTCTGATTGACAGCTGAAAGTTCAAAGGGAAATTTGCCCTTAGTAGAATGTTACAGGATAATTACCATGGGAAAATCTTAGGTTGGACCATTTATATCCCAATATGTACGATCAAGCTATGACTTTAAAGCAATGTTTCTATTGTAAATGTTTGAACCTGGCTTCCTTCACAGGGAGCCCATGGACGTCTAGTGTTGTACTAGAGGCATTTGAAAATTTTGGGTTAAATAGCTCTGTTGTGCTGAGTCATGGCTGATCCAAATTTAAGAAAATTGATTAATTTGTGATATTTGTTTGGGTGGACAACTCAAAAATGTTTGATATTCTTTAAATTTCTTTCTTAAATCTCAGTAACGTTTGGTCAGAATATGTTGCACCCCTATTTATAGAATTGAGATAGAAAATTGACAAACAACGGATTTATATTAGAAAATACCAAGTTTTACGTTTCAAATTAACATAAAAATTTGCATATTCATGTCTGAAAATCAATACCGATTTTGTTTAAATTTTCCTTAATCGATTTTGATTAAATATTTTGTGTCACTTCCATGGTTTTGAACAAATTTTAAGGAACATTTAGCTAACTTAACATTTACAAGGGAGCTGGGTGTAAGGGCATTAGATTTGGCCAATTTCACAGATATGTAACTAATTTATGTAAATTTCAATCAATAGAAGTCGCATCACAAGGTCTGTTTTTACATACATTTTAAAATTCTAAAAAGTTAGTAGGAAAACACATACAAATTTTAAGTACCCTGGTAAGGATTTAGTTTTTGATATTCTGTTCCACTGGGTGCAAGGAGGGTATTCAATTTATTATAAGACACTTCATACGTCTTCACTTTTCAGCCACCAGCTCCTTTAATGTCTATTGACCTTTAAATGAAGTTGAATGACACTGCAAAATTAAGATATATGTTCCAAGTGATAATTTAAAGAAGCAGTCAGCAGAACACAAGTGGGGGTACGTATCATCCTTGGCACCCTAGAATATTCACAATCCCCTCTTGCGAGCAACAGCATGAGTCAAAGTTCAACTTTTTTGCCACTGTTTCACGAAAGAGTACTTTCTCAATTAATACTGTTCCGGATCATGTTTCACTGTTCCAACTATTTTGCTGAATGAGGACAAATTCCTGTCTTCAAAATGATCTTAATTTACAACTACTTTATTGGTTAATATGTGCAAATATATATGTCGGTTATCAGTATAATGAACATGATGTATCATCCAGTTGGGCACAGCCGTACATGTGCAAGCAGCCTTGCATATGTGTATTATGTGATTAATTGCGCTGACAACTGCAAGCAAGGTGGGAAAAGCTTTTTCTTTACCGGAAGATATTATTTTTATGATAATCTTGTTTGATAACTAACATGCATTTCTTTGAACAGAAATCAAGTTATTGATCATCGATGCCACATGCTTGTGAACAGTATACTGTTCCACTGGAACAGTGATGTTTGAAAGTTAAGCTGTTCCTGCATAAAACAGGAACAGTGGGAAATTTGACCCTGCAACAGTACAACAGAATCATCTCTTCAATGCTGACTTGTACATATTCTTCAATACCTAGGCCTGATAACTGAAAAAGCTGTAAGATGGTCCATTCTTAAAGGAATAGTCCAATGGCTTTTTTTTTTGTAATCTTTCATAAGAAAGCGAACAATGTTAGAAACAATTTAGTACAAAAATCATGTTGATATGTTATTCCTACCAGAAGATATTCATATTTCAAGGTTCACAAAAATGCCAATAAACGCATAGTAAAAGGCTCAGTATGACATCACAACAACACATTCTCCCACATAGTTGACGTATTTCATTAAAATCTATCATCCTTTTTTATTAGCAAAAGCTTCCAGAAAAATAAATTGATGACAGTTAGGTACAGTTAAATACATTGCCAATTATACCCTACTTTAATAACGTTTGGAAAATTGTTTCTAATTATACAAAAACAACCAATTTAACATTCAAGAAATACATAAACATTTGCAATGGAATTGCCTCTATGACATCATCAAACGTGAATTCATCATACTGTACAAAAACTTTCAAATGCAATTGGGAAATCTTTAAAAATCCATATCTCCTGAACGGAATATGATATTAACCTGATTTTTGTACCAAATTGGCTCGTAAAGTATGCTCTTTCAAATACAATTTTACAGAAAACCATGGGAATATTCCTTTAAAAACAATTATGCTTACATTATGTCTACATTTTCATGATTTTCAGATTGTCTAGCTAATGTTGCTCTTTCCTTCTATTCGCAAACCAAAAGAAATCCCATAGCCACCACCCAAATTCTCAGAATATGTAACCTGCAACACTGAAGGAGAATGTGCAACACTTTCCCTTGAAGCCAGTCATTTCTTTGATATCATGTTGTTTGAACCTGGAAAAAATATTGAAATATGACAGACGCTTGCTACGAAATATGTCCGACAAAGTTTCAAATTTGAGCTATTCCTATCAAATATTTCACAATTATATCCTGGACGACATCCAAAATAAGGTATTAAAGCGAAACTACAGCTTTATGACAGGAAGTCTGCTGTAGATATGCCAAGATATAATATTTAGGAAAAGTTCACAATTTAGGAAATTAAGAAAAAGCGACACGATTCCAGAAACACTAGCAAGGATCCTGTTTTGAAGAAATGGGAAATGAGAAAAGCTGTGACATGATTACATTTCAAATAGCAGTACCGTTTATTGTCATATTTTTTCACCTACGCATTTTTTGTACTCCAGGTAAAAGTTGACACCTACGCTACTTTCTAAATCATCCTGAGAAGACAAATAAAGAATCGGAGGGTTTGGCTTGCCTATTTCATAGGTTAAATTAACACACTGCCGACTGTGGTTTTGGCACAAAGGTCTCCTTGTGCATGTAATTAACAATGCACTGTCTTAAAGTGCACTAGATACCTTGAATTGTTTTATTTTTACTTCTTGTAAAACATTGAGCGTGAAATTCTGAGAACTTTTATAAGAGTTAAAAGAATCCTTAGAAATCTTTGAGAAGCAAATTTTGTGATGTAGTGGGAAAACGGTACAACCAGTCTCAGTAAGGAGAGGGGAAACAAGCCCTGAAAATTTCCTTGTTACAGTGGAAAAATTGTAGCATAGAATTAAATGAAGTTAGCATCAAACATTGTTGCTCATTAGGAAAGTTTACAAACTTTTACTTAAATCTTATTGAAATTTCTGTCAATCTTCCCAAATTTCCTACAATTTTACCAAATTTCCCTTGAATCTTACTAAAATTTCCTTCCATTTTACCAAAATTTCCTTCAATATTACCAGTTTCCTTCAATTCTACCAGTTTCCTTTAATTTTACCAAAGTTTCCTTCAATTTGATCAAAGTTTCCTTCAATTTGACCAAAGTTTTCTTCAATTTTACCAAAGTTTCCTTCAATTTTACCAGTTTCCTTCAATTTTACTAAAATTTCCTTCAATCTTACAACAATTTCCTTCCATTTTACAAATATATCCATCAATTTTACCATTTTTGTTGTTCATTTTAACCCCCTAATTCTGTGGGATAGATATAGAAATGTCAAACATGTCCCTTATAAAAATACCAAAAAGTAGTAGTCCCTTATAAAAATACCAAAAAGTAGTAACAGTATTTTCAGTTGACAACAGGATACCTTTAGCAGTCAACCATATTAAAAATGATCTTAAATGGAAAGGCAAAGACTAATCAAAAATGTTAATAAATGACCAACCATCCTCCCCTAAAATGCTTGCAGATTTCATCTAAGATAATTCCCTTCAAGCAAGCAATGTTACTGTAACGTAACCGCACAGATAAAATCTCCCTTTCTGACAAAAATGATACATGCCCAAAAGATACATATTCAAACATGTTATGTTTTGCCTGATAAAAGCACAATGGACCATTACTTCCAACCCTCTTATCATGAAAGCAAATAAATACCTTAGAATATGTAGCTCACTACACTGCTTGTATTAATCACCCATCTTTGATATGAAAAACAGCTGTTACAGGTAACAGCAGTTTATGAGAACACGGTCTGTTTTGTGGTTTGATAATAAACGCTGATGAAAATAAAAGTTGTGAGGCCATGGAAACAAAAGATCAGACAAGCAATAATCTCCAACAAGACATTCAGAAATATGGTGATGTCATCCTTAAGATGCTAAATATTCTTTGCAAGAATGTATTGTGTTATGAAGAGCTTTATCTCTCTGGTTCCAAAATGCTAAAATGTCTTTAGAACTACAGCTGTCTATAGATACAAAGCTTGACATATACAAAGGGGAAGAGCACACCATAAGAGAGGTGATTTAATGTACTACAGTACCAATTTTCACCACAAGTCATTATTTAGTTAGTAGTACTGATAGTGACACAAACACAGATGCAAGTCATTATTTAGTTAGTAGTACTGATAAAGACACAAACACAGATGCAAGTCATTATTTAGTTAGTAGTACTGGTAGTGACACAAACACAGATGCAAGTCATTATTTAGTTAGTAGTACTGATAGTGACACAAACACAGATGCAAGTCATTATTTAGTTAGTAGTACTGATAGTGACACAAACACAGATGCAAGTCATTATTTAGTTAGTAGTACTGATAGTGACACAAACACAGATGCAAGTCATTATTTAGTTAGTAGTACTGACACAAACACAGATGCAAGTCATTATTTAGTTAGACTGACAAACAAACACAGATGCAAGTCATTATTTAGTTAGTAGTACTGATAGTGACACAAACACAGATGCAAGTCATTATTTAGTTAGTAGTACTGATAGTGACACAAACACAGATGCAAGTCATTATTTAGTTAGTAGTACTGATAAAGACACAAACACAGATGCAAGTCATTATTTGGTTAGTAGTACTGATAGTGACACAAACACAGATGCAAGTCATTATTTAGTTACTAGTACTGATAAAGACACAAACACAGATGCAAGTCATTATTTGGTTAGTAGTACTGATAGTGACACAAACACAGATGCAAGTCATTATTTAGTTACTAGTACTGATAGTGACACAAACACAGATGCAAGTCATTATTTAGTTAGTAGTACTGATAGTGACACAAACACAGATGCAAGTCATTATTTAGTTAGTAGTACTGATAGTGACACAAACACACATGCAAGTCATTATTTAGTTACTAGTATTAATGATAGTGACACAAAAGACACAAACACAGATGCAAGTCATTATTTAGTTAGTAGTACTGATAGTGACACAAACACACATGCAAGTCATTATTTAGTTACTAGTACTAATAAAGACACAAACACAGATGCAAGTCATTATTTAGTTAGTAGTACTGATAGTGACACAAACACAGATGCAAGTCATTATTTAGTTAGTAGTACTGATAGTGACACAAACACAGATGCAAGTCATTATTTAGTTAGTAGTACTGATAGTGACACAAACACAGATGCAAGTCATTATTTAGTTACTAGTACTAATAGTGACACAAACACAGATGCAAGTCATTATTTAGTTAGTAGTACTGATAGTGACACAAACACAGATTCTGACTAAAAGCAACACAAAATGCTATTTTAACAAGCTTTGTCTTCAAAAGTGTATTTTAAACTAAAAACTGGAATTTGTTCTTGATTTCACTAACAAATGAAAAACATATTCATACAAGTGACACTCAACATATATCACCCATATGAGCTAAAATCATCCTGATGGCTTGAACACAAATACCCCCAAATAAAGGCTAACAAAAGGGGCCTAATTATCCCATGAGGGCTAGACAAAAACTTACCCCATATGAGAGTTGAACAAATAATCCTTATAATGGGGCCTACATAACCTTTTGAGGCTCAACAAAATGTATCACCATTTGAGCCCCTTACCATAACATCCTCCACATGATGGCCTGACACCCCCATGTAAGGCCTCATGAGAATTTATCAATTGAAACAAGATACTTTTAACATAAGAACAAACAACATGCAAAATGAAAAGTTCCCACTCGGTATTTATTGAATTATATTTTTAACTGCGGAATTCACACCAAAATATAAATCCACAATTTTTCATGTCATACAGTATCAAATATTTGACCTCTTCTAAAAATGACAAGACGTAAGTTTTTTTGCTTCATAAATTCTGACCATAAGTAAAGTTTACATGCACCGTGAACTGAATGTTGTAAAGATCCTTAGTATTGATTACAGCATAAGTCTTGTTTGGGTAGAGATGGGGGTGGTGGTGAGGAAATTTGGGGTGTAGTAATATCCCCTCCCTCTTCCCCCACCCCGCAAATAAATTAGCCATACCTACCATATTAAAATTTCCATGCAATAGAGAAGGCAATGTCATGTTTTTTAACTTAATTTTGTAAGTTGTTGCAATTAATGTACATATACAGCGAGAAACATTTTCAAAAATATGTTCCTTTTGATCTTGCTTTTTAAAAATATGAAGATTTTACTGTGTTTCATAAATATCAATGTTACTTTTACAAGAAATACATGAACATAACTACAACATACAAACAAGGAAATGACACACATACCTGCATAACACTCTGGACATGAAATTTGTCGAGATAAGTGAACTGTTCATTAAATACACCAGCTGGCACATGAATGAATATGATTTAATTTAATCTAATCGTTAGCTGCTCTGATATTAGAACAGCCCCAGGTTCACAAAGAACCTGCCAAATTTCCACAAAAATATCAACTGATCCTGTCCTAGACTGACAACATAATTTATAAAAACAAAATGACTCTTAAATGCTTGCCGCAGAGAAATCCATTCATGATACACTCTACTCAAATCCAGTGAAAAATGAACTGGCGATGAATTGCTTAGTTAATTGAGACTGGTTTCCAGCAATTATGAAGAAAAACTCATTTTATTTCAATTAAGTCAAGTCTTTATAACTTTGTTCTTCCATCCTTGCCTCTTGAAGAGGGAAAGAAAAAATGATCTTACACGGATTATCATTTGACGTAATGTCGTCCCGAGTGTATCATCGTAAAACTACATCAACAAAGCTACCAAATGAACACACAAGGCTATTGGTTACTTCGTGAAAATTAAAAAAAAGAAAGAAAAAAAAGAAAGCCAGGAAAAAGAGAGACAGTTCACAGATTCAATCCTCCAATTAAACGATGAGATGATAGAATCGGAAAATAAGACAAGATTACAGATCTGGCAAACACAGGTTTGAGATCCTAAATGAGTTAAAGCGCTCGTCTTCAGCCAAGGAATTTCAGTTATCTCAATTTTTTTACTGGCTTCGAATTAATCACTTTAAAAGCAAACACAAGGATGTGTTGGAATCCTTTCTTTAATCTTTGGTCAGATTTTTCGGGCTTTCGTAGAGAAGGGGTTCATGATAAAATCAGAGCCTGAGGGAGAATTGTTGTTTTCACAAGGGAGCAGGAAATGAATCCTTTGGCAATATCGCTCCGACTGAGAAACGAAATTAGACAACTAATCACAAAAAGATAATGTAACAAATTTGCATGAGCATGGCTAACGACTATCTGTCGCAAGAGAACACAGAAACATTTTTGACATAACTGTCATTTTTTCGCCTTGTGTGGTCAGTACGTTTGTTCAGTATTTCTATAAGTGAAGAAGCAAATACGTCAAAATCGTAAATCTAACTCCCTAATAAATACCTCAATAATCAAATATTTCAATTAATCAATTTCAAAAGATTCAAAACAAACTTGGAAGAAAAGATGGCAGAATAAAATATCTGCAAGCCACACCCAAGAAACTTTAACAAATTGGATGCAAAAACTCAGGGGTGCTTTTCTCATCAGTCCCCAGGCCCCTAGTTTTGCTTTTTTAGAAGAGGCTACGCCCTGCACCTTTTTCACTCAGCGCTCTACATTTTGGTCACAAAATCATACCTTTTGGGAATTATTTTGCCTTCTGCTCATGATTACAGTTCCCCAATGTAAAAAGATGCAGGGATATTACTTGTATTAATAGCTTCCTTCATGTGGGGGGAGGGGGGGGGGGGACACACTTTTTAGGGAAATTTTCAAAAATGTGGATAATCTTTGTTTTTATATATTTCTTTTGCTTTTAAAAAACAAAACTGCTATCAGAATTGAGTGGACTTATTTTCATTTTTGGAGGGGGTGTGTCTAGGACCTTCTCACGTCCCTTACTTTTTTAATGATGGCTACACCACTGGCTCCCTTATTTACTTATCAAATGCCCTCAAACCTGCCTGCCTTATAAATGTCTTTTTTGGTCAGTGGCCCCCTTCCCCTTTCTGGATCAAGAGGTAGGGGTTTGGTCCCAGAATAAAATATTTGCAAACTTGTATGAAAATTCACCATTTCTATAAGGATTTCCCTTTTAAATGGAGTCCAGATGCAAAAAGGGTGACAGAAAATCTAGGAGCAAGATACCCCTTACTTATGACGTGTTCAGGGCTACAGTGTTCTTGAAGGAATTTGGAACAAAAAAAACATAGTTATTTTTACAATAACATCATCAAATTATATACATTTAGCAATTTATTGAGCATACCAAGTTATAAATATTCAATGAGAAAAAATAAATAAAAATAATTTCATTGCTATTATCTCCTTTCTAATAAATTTGAAATCTCTAAAATTTTCCAGCAAAGTAATTGTCAGTATATCTATCTACATTTTTGTGTCTTAATGAAAACAATGAAATTGATAGCTTGTCTATTTTGAAATGACTTTTAGTCTTCATGATAAACATCCTTTATTGACTCAAATAGAAAATATTTCATCTTCCTCAAACTCTTTCACCTGATAAGATTTGAAATAAATTCAAAACCAAGATTTCTTGGATTTCAAAATGCACCCCCTAGATTACATAAATATTCAATATCAATGAAATATTTTAAAACAATAAACTTCAACAGGCGTTTCTAGTGTGCAAACATTCAGGATACGAAAGTCAGCAGAGTTTGCCAAATAAAGCATTTAACGAAAATAATTAAAAGCCACAAGCTTAAGTAAAAAGTTTAATAATACAACTTTTTTTTAACATCTACTTTCATTTGAAAAAAGAAGAATTATAAGAAAAATCTTTTCAGCGACAAGAAACGAACCAGGAAATCATGACCATTCGATGTCAATATTAATTTTGAAATTGCGAAAGGGTCTTAAATATAAGAAATTATTATGGACAAATTGGTTTTTTTTTTTTTCCAAGGGAATTATTAAGGACAAATTGGGTTTTTATAAAAGGGAGTTATTAAGGACAAATTGGGTTTTTATAAAAGGGATTTATTAAGGACAAACTGAGTGGTCCCTCAACATGAGCATATATAGGTAGTGGGGTCTGTGGGGAAGATAATGTAGATGTGAGGGGAATAGCCAAGAAAATGTCAAAGCTAAAAAATAAATTAAGTTCAGGCACTTTCAGTGGATGACAAGAAAACTACAAGTGAATATGGCCCTAAATCCTAATAAGAAATATGTTGGTGTGTTGCCAACTTTTGTACCAAAAACATTATATGCATGTACATGTAATGGAAAATGTGTTGGTGTGTTGCCAACTGTTGTACCAAAAACATTCTATGCATGTACATGTAATGGAAAATGTGTTGGTGTGTTGCCAACTGTTGTACCAAAAACATTCTATACATGTACATGTAATGGAAAATGTGTTGGTGTGTTGCCAACTGTTGTACCAAAAACATTCTATGCATGTACATGTAATGGAAAATGTGTTTGTGTGTTGCCAACTGTTGTACCAAAAACATTATATGCATGTACATGTAATGGAAAATGTGTTGGTGTGTTGCCAACTGTTGTACCAAAAACATTCTATACATGTACATGTAATGGAAAATGTGTTGGTGTGTTGCCAACTGTTGAACCAAAAACATTCTATACATGTACATGTAATGGAAAATGTGTTGGTGTGTTGCCAACTGTTGTACCAAAAACATTATATGCATGTACATGTAATGGAAAATGTGTTGGTGTGTTGCCAACTGTTGTACCAAAAACATTCTATACATGTACATGTAATGGAAAATGTGTTGGTGTTTTGCCAACTGTTGTACCAAAACATTATATGCATGTACATGTAATGGAAAATGTGTTGGTGTGTTGCCAACTGTTGTACCAAAAACATTCTATACATGTACATGTAATGGAAAATGTGTTGGTGTGTTGCCAACTGTTGAACCAAAAACATTCTATACATGTACATGTAATGGAAAATGTGTTGGTGTGTTGCCAACTG
>JAIGNY010001051.1:725000-844107 GCA_020152595.1 Chiridota heheva
GTAATTATGATGTTAGCTAGTTTGTACATCTTCATTGTATAAAAACATTGAATTTCATTAAGATGCGTTGTGGATGGGACCTAATATGATTTTGCTAAAATGAGCTTGTAAACATGATATCTCAAGAACTGATTTGTCAAATATTTCATGATATGCAATGACATTAACAGTAAATACAAAATCAATCAGCATGAACAAAACAATCAGAACTACAAAACCTTTTGGTTCTGGTTTAATTTGGAACATCTTTCTAATACATATGTAGTTCAAAAAATGTGTTAAGTCTTTTACAATCGTAGAAAAACTCTTTTGCGACAAAAGGATCACGATAATACCACGGAAGACACCAGCAAGTTTGGTCTGAAATCACGGAAGTGCCTTCCCCAGATAACCGACATAAAAGAATTCAAGCATAATCTCCTGGAAATGGTTGAAAACATCCAGTTCAGAAAATGTGACGATAACTTCCAGGCAAAATTAAAATAACGTAAAACCTATTAACGAGTCCGACAACATACTGGTCTCCGCCAACAAAAAAAGGAATACTTACAAAATGAGTCCCGCTGATTACAGCAAACTGCTGGAAGAAAATATCACACAGAAATACAAGCAAGCTAACGTCCAAACCATTTCCAAAATAAACGATGAGCTTTTCAAAATTGCCACACAACTCAACATAGAGGACAAAATATCGCCAATGGAGGAAAAACAAGCATTCATCACTTTAAAAGATTCACAAAGAGAATTTGAACAATAAATAAGCCTACATGTCGCTTAATCAACCCCGCCAAGTCAGAAATGGGTAGAGTGAGCAAAATCATCCTCTAAAGGATTAATGATGCGTTCCGCAAAGCCACAAACGCAAACCAATGGTGAAGTACGGGCGCGGTTATTCAATGGTTCAACAGCATGCCAAACAAAGAGATCAAAGCCTTCTTAGTTTTTGATATCGTCAATTTTTATTCGTCAATTTTTAAACGCCTCCTATCAGACGCCATCACATGGGCAAACAGCACACCGCCATAACTCAGACCATTATAGATACTATAGCTAACACCAGAAAATCAGTTCTCTTCAACAACGGGAAAGCTTGGCAAACGCACGACACCACCAACTGTTTCAACGTCACCATGAGTAGCTTTAATGGTGCAGAAACTTGCGAACTGATTGGCTTGCAGACCCCTAGCTTAATTTAAAAAGGGGCAGGGTGCTAGACTTGTTCAGGGGCACATTAATGCATGCGCAAAGCGCTGCATCTTTTTGGCATGGAGTCCAGGGGCTCAATTCCATGGTGAAGAAGCTCTGGGATTTTAGCTATAATTATACCTCAGAATGAAACTATTCTGATTGATAAGGACCATTTATGAGCCAAACAGGACAATTGCTTACTATGTTATCATTCTGTGTTCTGTATCCATGTAAGTTATTCATTTATGAGGTAAACTAAGATTATTAAGTTAGAAAATAGATACAAAATTATCATGAGGGGCAGGGCGGACCCCAGGGGGCAGAGCAGACCCCAGGGGGACAGGGTGGGCCCATGGAGGGGCAGGGCAGGCTGCCCTTGTAAAACAGCAAAGCTATGGGTCTGACTTGTACATCTTAGCAGCCCTCAAACAGAATTTCGATAGTAGCAACATCGGACTCTACCGTGACAACGGTTTTGTATTTTGTGACACAATCAGGAAGAGAAGCAGATAAATTATTGGAAAAGGTTCATAGCAGCATTCAAAGAATTTGGTCTGAGGATTATGATATCCACTAACCTCCAAAGTTGTTGACTACCTCAATGTAACAATAAACCTAAATACTGGACAATATCGTATCGCCCTTTAAAAAAGTCAGGAGACCAACCACTATACATAAACGCTAAATCAAATCACCTCCCAAACATCATCCCCCACATACCAACAACCATAAACAAAGAATCTCAAGCTGTCATCTAACAAGCAAATGTTTGACAATGCTGCACCCACCTATGATGAAGCCCTAAGGTCCAGTGCATAAGCCGAGGGCCTCACATACATGGGACCACCGCAACATCAGCCACCCAAGAAAAAGCGCCGCCAAAGGAATATCATTTGCTTTAACCCAACCTATAGTAAGAGTGTCAGCAGCAACGTAGGCGGTGCATTCCTTAAACTCCTATGTAAGCACTTCCCACCCTCACACAGATTACACAAGATGTTTAACCGGACAATGTAAAAGTCAGCTACAGTTGTATGGGTAGCAATAAGCGCACACAATTCAAGGATCCTCGCAAAATACAAAACCCCCAGCCCCACCGAGAAATGCAATTGCCAGAATCCCGCTGCATGCCCCCTGCCTGGAGAATGCTTGGCCACCTCCATTGTGTACAAGGCAGTAGTGCACCACAATAACACAAGCCACTCATACACAGGAATGAGCAGGAAATCTTTTCAATTGAGATATATAACAATCACACAAAATCTTTCCAAAATAAACCTTATGCTAATGATATGGAAATAAACCTTATGCTAATGATATGGAAATAAACCTTATGCTAATGATACAGAACTATCAAAGTTTATATGGGACCTCATGGACAGCGAAGAAAGTTACTCAATTCAATGGTCAAATGTGAAACATGCCAATACACTTCCGCACTAGAGGCACTTCCGCACAATGCAGCTTTTGCGTAGAGGAAAAGCTCACAATTATTTCTTTTATCTCAAGAAAAGAGAACTTGCTTAACATGAGAACAGAGCTGGTATCGAAATGCCGTCACCAAACTGCACTAAAGAGTGCAAGATAAAGAGAGCCAAGCTAGGTTTATGTTTAGTACCACACTTGCCTTAAGAACGCGAAAGGGCGTGAAACTTAAAGTAGCAAGCCTAGATTCGTTATCATTAATATATATATATATATATATAACTGTGAAAGGGCGTGAAACTTAAAGTATCAAGTCTAGATTCATTATCATTAATATATATATATATATATATATATATATATATATATATATATATATATATATATATATATGTATATATATATATGTATATATATATATATATAAATATATAAATATATATATATATATATATATATATCTATATTGATAGATATAGATAATTATATTGATAGATATTGATATAGATAGATAGATAGAGATAGATATTTTTATAGATATAGATATAGATATATATATATATATATATGTGTGTGTGTATATATATATATATATATATATATATATATATATATATATATATATATATATATATATATATATATATATATATATATATATATATATATATATATATATATGTATATATATATATATATATATATATATATATATATATATATATATATATATATATATATATATATATATATATATATATATAAATATATATATATATATATATATATATAGATATATATATAGATATATATTGAAAGATATAGATATAGATAGAGATAGATAGATAGATATTTTTATATCTATATCTATATATATATATATATATATATATATATATATCTATATTGATAGATATAGATAGATTGATATTTTCATAGATATATCTGTCTATATATATATATAGGTATATACATATATATATATATTTATATTGATGGATATAGATGGATATAGATAGATAGATATTTGTATAGATATATAAAATAAAATATATATATATATATATATATATATATATATAGTTATATATATACTTATATTGATAGATATAGATATAAATAAATTGATATAGATAGATATTTTTATAGATATATCTATCTATATAAATGTATATATGTATATATGTACATATATTATTTATATATATATATATATATATATATATATATACATATTTATATATATATATATATAATGTAATATATATATATATACATGTATATATATGTATATACTATCATCAAAACAAAAAAGAGTTATTTCTATTTTTATTTTTTAAAGATTTAATTGTCTTTTTTACTTAATAATCTTAATTAACCTCATTAAATGAATACCTTACATGGATACAGAACACAGAATGATAGCTTAGTAAACAATCATTCTGTTTGGCTCATGAATGGTCCTTATCAGTCAGAATAGTTTCATTCTGAGGTATGATTATAGCTAAAAGCCCAGAGCTTCTTCACGAGGGGCTTGAGCCTGAAGGAGGTCCCTGGACTCCAAAGATGCAGCACATTTATGTGCCCCCTCAACAAGTCTAGCACCCAACCTCTTTTAAAATCATGCTAGGGTTTTGAGGAGGGGGAATCTGGACGGAGGTGGGCGTATGGATGGGGGCACCTGGATGCATCCTTTCATTAGTAGAAATGACAAATTGACTCAATTCCATTCACATGCATCAATGTTTGGCACATTTCGGCGCAGCTGAGAAAATATAATGACATTTTGTATAACTTACTGTAAATTGGTTTTATAGGTTGAAACATAAATTTTTCAGTTTGTTCTTTTTATGAGTTGTCAGTCTAGTCATCCTCATTAAAGTTACAAGTTAAAGATTGATATTTAAGGCCTATGGTCCATCCTTTCAGCAGGAAATTTAAAATTGATACTGTACATATATGTTCTGTGTTATCTGCTTGACAAATGGTTCATAACCATTTCTGAATGTGTGTGTTAATGCATTCAGGATTTAGCAGCCTTTATCATCCCCCAGCACCTCCCCATCCACACACCCCATTCAAGCATGGCATATCAAAAGGGTACCCCCAGGAAAAGTTAATAATAAAAAGCCCTTTGAGGATAATCTCATATTCAGATTTTTTGAGAGAAGTTCCCTTTTTTTCCTAACAAGAAGTACTCATTGAGTTGCCACATTTTATTAAACTGTATATTCAGTAAACACCCCGTTTCTTAAATCTACTTAACGTGAAATGGCTGATGGTATTATAGAACTTCAGGGAATCACTTTTTAACAAAAATACCATTTAACCATAGGTGTAAAGTGAACAGTAATCAAGAAAGGAAAACTGCATGAACAAATTTAAAAATCAAATAAAAAAATGTAACAGTCATTTTTGTCATGACATGTCCGTATGTTTATCAAATTGATTTATCAACTTAAAACACAACCAAATTTTAAAAAATTTTTTATTTCTTTTCTGCATGTATAACTACTATTGAATTCAACCCTTTTTGTGAACGCTTATTGTTAAACAGTAAACACAACGTTCATTTAGTGGGTACATTATAAATTGCACATTACGAAGAACTAGATGCTCAAGAGAAATCAATAAATAAAAAGTTTTTCAATTCCTTTTCATGATTTCAATGATGGAAAAACAGAATTCAAGGCCAAATTACTAGAATGGAAAACAAAAATCATCCAAAATTCTCTAATATCCCTGCTTATTTCACAAGATTTCCTGACAGACAGTTATCATCTTTGATGCAAAATAATGAGTTCTTTCATTTGAAATAACTTGGGAAGATTTCTATTCCTTGCATTAAAGAAATGTAAAGATTTGATTTAAAAAAAAAAAAAGAAAAAAAAAATCACTTCGGTGAGGTAAACCAATCATGATTGATTCGAAATGTAGTCATTTTATGATAAAACTTTGTTAACTGATTCAAAGTAATTATTTCTCTTTAGAGTATGGAGCAATGCTTATACATTGCACTAAGGGTTGCAGTGGCCAACAGTTGTATTATTAAATCAATTGTATACAAATAATATTACTTACTTATTTCCCTCTGCTATATATCTCAGAATACCAAGGTTCTTCGCAACTTGCTAATAATTTAAATTCATGTACTGTACATACAAACAAACAATACACTATATCAATTACAAAATATCCAAACTTTAAATAACCCTTTTCCTGCAGTCAAAAATTAAAAAATCTTAAACCCTCATTAAAGTTACAAAAAGAATATACTATGACACACTGTGCACTGATAATACTGTACATACCTGCCTCACTGCACTAAACAGCATGCATAGCTTTGATCCAAATATGTAGAAATATATTCCTTGAAAAACCCAATTATATTCTTTCTTGTACAAAATAAAAATAACACTCCCGAGAATTTATTTTATGATGAAGCAGAATTTCTCCTGAAATGAAAAACTTCCAAACCGTCCGTCTTTCCTGATCAGACTGTGGCAATGAACTAATATTGCTTTTCCCCATACAAACACAAAACTTCATAACAGTGAGATAATCTTCAACAATCCAATCAGTGTACACACATACATAGAGATGAGTGACTCAAATACATAGAAGGGTGTTCAAATATTTTGGAATTTTTATCTAAATTGCTCAGATGCCACAATGGGGAAGAACAGCCTGGAGCATTATTAACCAGAGTTCCCGAGGTTTAGGACAGCAAAATTTTAACCATTTTCTCTGATGGGACAAATAATTAGGGAAGCTCTTAAACAAACAAAAAATGTTGCCTTTTTTGCTAATACTGACCTCATTTGTGGTTTTCCTGAAGTTTATGGTTGAAAATTTTTGGCCATATTTGGTTAAAACTGATAAAGAACTGGTAACTTTTAACCAGTGTGATAGTTATTGTATTATTTTCAATTATTAGTTCTTTGTGTCAAGGGAAAAGCTGGGAGAAAAGGAAGTGTTTCAAGAGCAATAACAACAGGAATTTCACTGCATTTTAGTGTTAAACAGGAAATAGTTGGGATTAATCACAAATGAATCGACTCTTTTCGGGTTAATTATCTGACCTAAACAGGCTTAGACCAGTCTAATTAGGATGGGGGTATAATTGTTTCCAAAAATAAATACATGGAGGGGAATAAACAATTATATGATATGGTGGGCTTTTGTTTTCTAGGAGTAATTAACGTCTCTGAGTTAAGATACAAAATAAGCCACCCCCACGGGAACTAGGTGGGGCAAACAAACATCAAATCCGCTATCGTGTATGACCAATGCATTGACATTTAGATGTGCAGTGTGACCTGCCGCAAGTTTTGAACTATTTATGGTATTTCCTCGCATCTTTAAACATTTAAGCAAAAGAAACAAATACAAAAGTCAGTTTCCTAGTCATTCTGGGTAATGGGAATCTGGTTTAAAAAGCCTGTAGCGGGTGGTGCAATTTTTGTTCACCATCTTGTCACCACTGTGTGTGTGTGTGTGTAGAAATTTGTTTTGTGTAGTATATATCTTGCATTAACTGCATAGTGTGCGCCGCTAGTTAAATGTACTGTACCAGAACCGTGTAGGATTTTTGGCTGCGTTTTTTATTTTTGGTTACGCAGATTTTGTTGCTCGGCGAATTCATGAGGTGATTGGTTAAAAAAGCTGTCAATCATCTAACTCAGAAAGGTTAATTAATAACAAATGATTAAAGGTTGTTTTCCAGACTAGCATGGAGAGTTGTTATACAAACTAAATTAACAATAAACACAAAGTATGGCATCTTATCAGGTGCAAATATGGACGAATTCGAAATAAAAAAAAAAAAAAATTAGGGTCATTAAGGAAAAGTATTTCTGGAAGTACAATTTTAGGGATAAGTTTCACAAACTTTTGTTTATAATATAATTAGGATGTAGAATTAAATGCATCATTATATGCCCATATTTTTGTTATGTTTAGCTAATCAATTGTAGCTGGGGAGCATATCTTAAAGAGGAAGGCTCGTCTCATTAAAATACGGTAAATTTGGGGGATGCAATATTTTGATGTCACTTCCGGTTGTGGACGCAAGATTCGATCCACTGTCTGTTTGTACATGAGTTAGAAGAGAACTCCATTGTTTGCATAGCCAGACACTAGCATGTACCTTGTGTGTGCTGAGGTACATACACAACGCATTACGTTACTGTGACAGGATTTTTAAAAAAAATTTTCAATGCGTTTGTTAGAAAGCCAAAGTGAATTATAAGTATTATAATACTACAATAATGTTCACCAAATATTACTTAGCAAAAAAAAGAAAAAAAAAAGATGAAAGCAAAAGTCGCAATAAACAATTCTACCGGGTCGGGGCTCGAACTCACAACTGTTGATAAGAACAAAACTGTTTCCGAGCTGTAACCAACTGGGCTAACTCGTGTAGTGACCTTCAAGGCATTTTAAATAACTATATACCTTGCAATACGAGACAACGAATCGCGCAGCAAAATTTCAACCAATCAAACAATTTAAAAGGAATTCTAAATATTGTGCACATATGACGATATCGCCTCTTTGAATACAAATTTAAGCTCTTGTTCTTTATCATTTCATTAATTAAGACTTTTTGTAACCTTATTAATTAGCAAAATTTATGTTCTTTGTAATCTTGATTATTAAGGACAGTCTACCTGATGCTTCATAATTGCAATTTATTTACTAAACCCACCTAAATTTTATTTTGGCTTTGATTGTCTGATATATATTGGAACTAATAAATTGAAAAACAATCTATCTATATAACAGGGCCATTCTGCTTCAAAGACACACATAATGTCTCCAGGGATGCCCTGAGTCAAACAACCGATGTGGGGGACCCCAACTTAAATGGCCCTCAATTCTTCCGCATAGTATTTTGTCTATTTCATAAGAATTAAAACTTTTCCAACTTTGCTGATACAGGTCCGCCTCCCATCCCTGCTCAAGCTTGTCATGACCTTAAGTGCTCCATACACTCACTCCACCTCACCACCAACCCCTTAATTTATTTTTGCTTTTTAATCCTCAATTTGCCATGTTTTTCCAGCTTAAAGCAATTATCTGGTGATAATAGGCAGGAAGAACACTGAGGGCAGTATACTCCCTGGTTTATTCTAATTCTTCCCAGTCTGGTTCTAGTTCATTCTTCAAAAGGTCAGATCAAAAGGATTTTATAAACAGTTGAGAGGGAGGATGGGGGAGGGGAGGAGGGGGGTGGAGGGGGGTGGAATGGTTGGTGGTTTGGAGGGGTTAGTTGGTTGGAGGGGTTAAATGCCACCTCAAAACGCTAGTCAAATTGTGACACAGAGGTTTAAATACAATTAAAACCAGACATCGCAAACATTACCAATCCCCTCGCCGCTAATAACATGCTCTTCAGCCTCTGTCACACCTGCCATCCCACTCTCATGTTCCAATGCCATAACATACTACAGGAAATCATACATGAAAATTCAGGTGCCATTCACCACATGACTCATATTCTATGCCCCTTTGTTTCCTTGCCACCATGCCCTTTTTCTGGTTCAAGCTATGGGTTTGGGAGTTAAATGGTGAACAGTTTGACACAGAGACTAGAGGTCAAATTTTACATTTTTCATCAACTGTTCCAGGAAACTGTACTTTCTATAAAAAAAATTTAAAAAAAAACACTCTTCTGGATCAAATTTCACTGTTGCAACATTTTCTTACTAAGAAAAGCAAATTCATTGTTTTTAATTGGACTTAATATACACCGTTTTGTGATAAGATATACTTGTACAGAGAAACAAATAAATAACAGTCAGAAGCTGCTGTGCACGTGTCAAAACTCTTAAGCCAAGTAAGGCTGTAACACGTAATGTATCGTATGTATACGTGGTAAATACATAACGGAACCCATGATAATTGCGTTCACATGCAAATACAGTATCGGGGATGTGAGTAAGACAAACAATTCTTTTGAAGATTATTAATATGTAGCACAAATGATTGTCTTTGGCAAATTGTGTTGGGGAAGGGGGAGGGGGAGGGGGGATGGGTTAAGAGGGGAGGAATGGGGAGGGGAGGAGAGGGAAGGAAAGGGGTCATTTTGACCATACCACGTGCTGAAAAATAAATTTTCCTAACAAACAAAAACTTTTAAGGCAGCAGGGAGAAAAAATGAATTCATGGACAAAAGTTATTAGCTATTTTGTATAAATTATAATATGTGTCAATGGGTAATTCTAACCTCTTTCGGTCGATTATCAAATTATACAAGAGACAAGGTCACATCACACGGTCAATTTAATTAGACCACGTGGTGGGAAATCATATTTTGTCAACAAACAAAAACAATTGGGTCAACGCACAAAGTTAAAAGAACAAACTTTTGGAAATCCCATCTTGCACGTATCTCACTCATACACAACAATTCTTAATTTTTCATCCCGTGGATAAAACCACTAACCCATATACATTGAAAGAAATTGGGATTCCCAACCTGCACTAGCATTGCAGACCTGGACCTACGCAATTTATACTCTGCGCAAGTCAGTCCAATATTTTGCAATCTGGCAATCCGTCACAATTTTTTTTTTTTCATTTAAACTTATTTCAGTCAGCCTGTTTTTTACCGTACAAGGCCAACACACTGCTCTCCCCCTAATGACTGGTCCCTGCCTGTAGTGTACTAAGACATACAGTGTACATCACATACGTAATGTTGTGTATTTACATCACATTATTAAGGCCTTGACCATTCATCAAGTGCACATGTTCAAAGCTTGCAAAATTCGCCATGTTAAATCGATCACAGAAATTTTAGAACTTAAACTTGCATTTCACACAGCCCTTTCAGCCATTTTCTTGGCAATTTTGCTGTAACAAAATGAAGATGGAACTCCATTTTTACCAATTATTATTGACTGCAGGTATTTTAAAAACATTCTGAAATTTTAGAACTTAAACTTGCGGTTCCACACAGCCCTTTCAGCCATTTTCTTGGCAATTTTGTGTAACAAAATGAAGATGGAACTCCATTTTTACCAATTATTATTGACTGCAGGTATTTTAAAAACATTCTGAAAGGTATTTCATGTTCTGTGAATCATTGAACTTGGACCTAGTGTTAGAACTAGTGTATACATCGTGAGTCCAAATTAGTTCTGAATAACCGAGTGATAACTTAGTTGTGTGCTTACCAAATACCAAAATTTACTTACATTTTGTTAGAATATGTTGTTTTTAAATAAAATATTAAGAAAAGAAGACAAAAAACATGATTTTTTGACATTTATTCACACAATTGTTCTTTCAAAAAACCAGGAAAAATAAGTTTTTTTTTCCAACAGTTTTTATCACTCCCGAATTCCCGGTTGTACTAGTATCAATCCTAGTGTTGTCGGGATTGTGCAATACTGGGATCAGGATACCAGGACTTATGCAGTTACACAACTACTGGGATCCTGCACAACGCTATCGATTGCGCCGGCAATTGAGGTTAAAGAAAAGTTTTTTATACTTACAAAAATAATTGTTATGAGGGACTTTACTTTTAGAACATGTTTTATGAGCAGAAAACTATATTTTAAGATGTTGATGCTATATGTTGAAAAAAAAAAACAGTTCCATGAAACAGTGATATTTGAAAATTCACTGTTCCTGCCTAAAAAGCACTGTTCTTGAAACAGCGGGAATTTAGACCCTGAAGACAAATTAATGAACACATTAACTGAAATCTAAAGATTACAAAATTCTTCATTTTTTTCCTTCAATACAAGATACTTTTTAAATACCTAATTGAGACGCTACCACTTACCAGTCCATGCATCTGACCATTTTCCATTTAATTCCCTGAAGGAATCTTAGTCATTCCCACTTGCTATTGAAGTCATAAATTGCTTGGTGTAAAATGAAGTTCACATACACAGACAGACAGACAGACAGACAGACAGACAGACAGACAGACAGGCAGGCAGGCAGACAGACAGACAGATATACAGACAAAAATACACTCCAAACATGTGCACTCCAAAATCCCAAACCAAATTTTCTTCCATAAGGAAATATATTTGTGACCAAGAACAGAGACGAATGTTGTTTGCCCCCTTCAAATTCAAAAATATGCTCAATCACATTTCCCATCTGTTTTATGGACATATCTATTCTTGCTTACAAGTGATATTTTGGGAACAATTGGTTCATTATGTGAATTTTCTTTGCAGAAGGGAACTTGTTATATCCTGGAATGATTGTTTTTTCCACAAAGCACCTTAAAATGCTGATCATACCAGTTATAATAATTTTGCCCTCGATTGAGGAATGTCAAACAAGGAAGTATAACATTGTGATATCTTTTCAAAGAATTCACATAGTGGGACTTCTCACCATAGTAAAACTAAGGAGAAACTCTCATACAAATCAAATATGGAGAAAAAAATAAAAATCTTTTGTCTCAAACTGAAAATGCAATAGAAAATTGTTGAAATTCAGGTTCATTACCACTAATGAAATAAAGAGATTTCTTTTATTTATACAATTATCATAAAAAAAATGAATAAAAAACCGTCATTACCATAGAAAAAAGCAAACTGAAAATGCTTTAAAAACAATTCAATGTTCATGGTCATGTTATTTTGTGGCATGTTGACATCTCCGATCAGATGTCAACAGACCTTTTCAAATCGATTTTAGCCGACGTACAATTACTGCAGTAATTCGACCAATCAATTGTTGGGCAATTTTCCTTTTGTATACCCAACCAATCAACTGTACAGTTGCTAGAGGATACGTTGCAGGCAACAATGCGTATGTGTATTATACCTTCATGTATAACGCATGCGATTATAGCGTATGTTTCAAAGCATTTTTTACATATGCTTGGCCCCATACCCTGCATGAATTGTGCAGATAAACAAGAGTCGTCCAGTGCTTGATTGGTTGTTAGGATTTCCCAGTATACAATCGGTCCAGTTATGGACACATGAATTTCGGTCATGTAATATTATTCAAATTACTAGGATGTGCATTTTGGTTAAATTCTGTAAACGATAAACAATCCATTTTTCCGATCGTTTATCGGTACACGATTGCCAAAAATATATCACATGCCGAAAATTCCAGAAATTTTTGTGAATTTAGTTCTAGCCCTACAATAAACACAACATAAGGAATGTCACAAAACTTGAGTAGGGGGCTATATTAAGTCTTCAAATTACCAGTAAGACTGAAAATAGTTGTCAAAAATAATGATCCACGGTCTGAACATGCTTTAAGATGATGCAGAAATGTAATATTAGCAAGTAAATTGCCGTGTCTTGCAAGCATTTTGATATGTTTGCAACATATATCGCCGTGTCGTACAAGATTCAAAAGTGTGCCATTAGCTTACAGCTACATGCGGCATACTGTATAAACCAGAACCAAAAGGTTTTGTGGTTCCGATGCTTTTGTTTTTTTCATAAGTTGATTGATTTGCAAATTTTGTATTTTACTGTTATGTCATTGCATATCATGCGGAAATATTTGTTCCATAATATTCATTCATAAGCCACACCCACCATGTAGATCAACACAAATGTTGACAACATTAGCATTTGCACAATAATTAACAACATTATCAGAGCAAGTATGATGCAAGAACATTCAGGACATCACTACCACAACATTAGAACATGTACAGTATAGACCATGACCCATCTGTGTACCATATATAACATAAATCTGTATGGTGTTTACATCATTTAACAATTTCTTACTAAGCCATGCTCACCATGCATATTAATGTCATCTGTTGATAACATAAGCATGTACAAACCAACAAAATTATCATGCCCAATATGATGCAAATGGACATACAGTTTGCTCATTTATTACTTTTGTATTAATTTTCAATCATTAATATGCATGAAATCACTACCAAAAACATTAGGGCTTATCTGCAGACCATAAGCTATCTGTGTACCAAACATGACGTGAATCCAGTTCATAGTTTTGAGATTTCATGTTTACAAGCTTTTTATATACTAATTCATGTTAAGCCCTGCCCACTACACATATTGATGAAAGTCAAAGATTTTACGTCATGAACATGTACAAACCAGCTAACATTAAAAATATACCAAATATGAAACCAAATAGACATGCGGTTGTTAAAATATGAACATTTCCAGATTTTTAAATTATGCCCCGCCTACTCATCAATATGCATGACATCACCAAAATCCATAGAGCACATCTACAGACCATGGACTATCTGTGTACCACATATAACATGAATCAAGTTAACCGTTCTTGAGATACCGTGTTTACAAGCATTTTTTTGCAAAACCACTTTAAGCCCCGCCCACTGCACATTATAATGAGATTCGACGCTTTTATACCATGAGCATGTAAACACTAGCTAACAACATTACTATACTAAATATGAAACAAAACGGACATATGGTTGTTGAAATATGTTTATTTCAAGATGTTTATGTTAAGCCCAGTTCAAAAACAAGCGGATTCCTCTATGGACCATGGGCTATCTGTATACCATTAATGATCAGACCCACTTTAACGTTCTTGAGATATCATGTTTACAAGCTTGGCGTCACACACACATACACCCATACATACACTACACACATAAGCCTTCATGACCGCCTAGGTTCCTGATGCTATCGCATCAGAACCCAAAAAAAAATCCCAACACAGTTTGATTCAAAACTGTACTGCGTTTTAGGAATCCTCTTGGCAAAATGGCGCTGATGCTTATGAACCACGTCTCAGCAACTACGAAACATTTTGTTCGTTTGTTTCACAATTTTTTTTTTGCACAATTTATTTGACTCATCAGGTAACCTTTGCATTTATTTGTGGTAAAAATAACAATAAATGCGTTTTTGTCCATGTATTTCTGGGTCTATTTAACAGCTTGTAAACGGGTGTTAACCTAATTCAGATTTAAGCCTGTATTGTTAACGGGCCTAAGCCTAAGCCACATCAAGTAGCTCTAAATTCAGCGAATTAAAGTGAAAGACTTGATCGTTTGTTAAGTTTGAATTGTAAGATCATTGATTGATAGATTTTGTCTGTGGTGTGAATGAATATTGATTTTGTAGTATTGCTGGAAAACTGATAGGGGCACTTTCTGGGTAATTTTCCATGCAAACAATGTTTTTATTTTGTAAATAGTAAACAATATTTTTGATTGTGTACACGATAATCGGTAAAGTCTCATCCTTACAAATTACTTTTCCGATAATTGAGGATACAGTCCAAGACAGCTTTTTACTCAAATCTAACAAAAGTGATGAATAATGGAATAAGGTGGGGAAAAAAAGAAACAAAATGGTGAAATGTGATAGAAAATTTAAAAGAAATGGTTTGTAATACACAAGAGCTCAGAATAGCAAGACGGCAGGTGATAGAGAGGGCAGCAGACAGAAATACAAGTACTTTATGCTGTTTATGGAGTTTACACTTTGGGTGGGAGATTTTATTGAAGAATATGGCCTTCAAGGATTTTTCTGGCGCAAATTTCATTTCTTTGTTATAACCTGTAATAATGTAGAACTTCATCCTCATGACTTGTCCTCCTTAAAAATTTGTTCTAGCAAATCATAACCACAAATTTACTGTAGCAAATAGTGAGACCACTTTATCTTAATCAAAATAACCACACAATAAGGATTTCATCCATTGCTAATATGATACTCAGCACCAACTTCCACAACAACTAAGGTTTTCAGAATAAAGAAAATAAAGAGGACAAATCTGACCTGACCTGGTTATTAATCAGGTCAGGTCTGACTGTTTGTAACTTTAAGGAGCAGAACAGCTAATGCTGCAATACAGCACACCATTTTTTTTGAAGCAATTATATCACATTTCAACTTTAACTGAATTACCACACATCAAAATGACATTCTGATAGCAGAAAGCCTATATAGTATAACTAATAATTAAATATATTTACAACTTGACTAATACAGTGTATCTGTTCTATTACGTCCAATACTTCATACATGATGTAAAGGAGCTGGCAGACAAAAAGTCGGGGTGTTAGTCTTGCCAATTTATGTAGATTCTAACCAGTAGAAGTTACATCACGTGATCTTGCCAATTTATGTAGATTCTAGCTAGTAGAAGTTACTTCACATGGTCTTGCCAATTAATGTAGATTCTAACTAGTAGAAGATACATCACATAGTCTTGCCAATTTATGTAGATTCTAACCAGTAGAAGTTACATCACGTGATCTTGCCAATTTATGTAGATTCTAGCTAGTAGAAGTTACTTCACATGGTCTTGCCAATTCATGTAGATTCTAACCAGCAGTCACATCACAAGATCTTGCCAATTTATGTAGATTCTAAATAGTAAAAGTTCAATCACATGGTCTTACCAATTTATGTAGATTCTAACTAGTAGAAGTCACCATCACGTGATCTTGCCAATTTATGTAGATTCTAACCAGTAAAAGTTACATCACGTGGTCTTGCCAATTTATGTAGATTCTAGCTAGTAGAAGTTACATCACATAGTCTTGCCAATTTATGTAGATTCTAGCTAGTAGAAGTTACATCACATGGTCTTGCCAATTTATGTAGATTCTAACCAGTAGAAGTTACATCACGTGGTCTTGCCAATTTATGTAGATTCTAGCTAGTAGAAGTTACTTCACATGGTCTTGCCAATTTATGTAGATTCTAACCAGTAGAAGATACATCACATAGTCTTGCCAATTTATGTAGATTCTAACCAGTAGAAGTTACATTACATGGTCTTGCCAATTTATGTAGATTCTATCCAGTAGAAGTCACATGACATGGTCTTGCCAATTTATGTAGATTCTAACCAGTAGAAGTTACATCACATGGTCTTGCAAATTTATGTAGATTCTAACTAGTAGAAGATACATCACACAGTCTTGCCAATTTATGTAGATTCTAACTAGTAGAAGTCACCATCACGTGATCTTGCCAATTTATGTAGATTCTAGCTAGTAGAAGTTACATCACATGGTCTTGCCAATTTATGTAGATTCTAACCAGTAGACTCACATGGCATAGTCTTGCCAATATATGTAGATTCTAATTAGTAGAAGATACATCACACAGTCTTGCCAATTTATGTAGATCCTAACCAGTAGATTTTACATCACATGGTCTTGCAAATTTATGTAGATTCTAACTAGTAGAAGTTACATCACATGGTCTTGCCAATTTATGTAGATTCTATCCAGTAGAAGTCACATGACATGGTCTTGCCAATTTATGTAGATTCTATCCAGTAGAAGTTACATCATATGGTCTTGCCAATTTATGTAGATTCCAACTAGTAGAAGTCACATGACATAGTCTTGCCAATTGATGTAGATTCTAACTTAAATGCTAATAATGAGGGTTTTGCAAAAATTGATTAATACAGACTGGGAAAAAATAGACAAACTGCAACAAAAAGCACCACCAATTTATTTCATTTTTTAAAGAAATTTTGTTTTCTTACTTTTTAGCAGTTTATGATTAAAACTCTTTTAATTGTAATTTTCTCTAAATATCTGAGGAAACTAATCCTCTGCACTTTCAGCAGAACATCTCCAGAGTAAGTTTGGGCACATATTTGAAGAATCAACTAAAAGCAGCGCAGCATTACTTATCAAACCAAAACCAAAATGTTTTGTGGTTCCGATGCTTCTTTTTCATAAGCTGATTGATTTGCAACATTTGTACTTACTGTCATGTCATTGCATATCATGAAATATTTGTTCTAGGATATTTATTAACTAGAACGGTAAATACATCATGTTTCGCAAGCCCATGCAAATTGACACCCATATCATATGACCCTGCCTATTATGAAAATGACATCTCACACTAAGTCCCACATGGCATCCCATTACCCACATGGCATCCCATGTCCCACATGGCATCCCATGTCCCACATGGCATCCCATGTCCCACATGGCATCCCATGTCCAACATGGCATCCCATGTCCAACATGGCATCCCATGTCCCACATGGCATCCCATGTCCCACATGGCATCCCATGTCCCACATGGCATCCCATGTCCCACATGGCATCCCATGTCCCACATGGCATCCCATGTCCCACATGGCATCCCACCCTATGTTTCACATGGTATCCCTCCCAATGTCCCAATGACAGCCTACTTTATGGCATCACATCCCATGTCCCCATGGCCTCCTACCCTATGTCCCACATAGCCTCCTACCCTATGTCCCACATGACATCCCATGCCCTACATAACAATCCATCCCATGGCATTCCACCATATGTCCGACATGGCATTCCACCATATATCCTACATGGCATTCCACCCTGTTCTACATGGCATCCCACCCCATGTCCCACATGGCATCCCACCCCATGTCCCAAATGGCATCTCACCCCATGTCCCACATGACATCCCATAGGCTCCATAAGAAGTCTCATCCCAGCTATCACAGTCCCTGATGGAACTACCATGTATAAAAGTGTCAGTTTATATAATAACTTATATGCAAATGAGTTGTTGAATAAGAGTTAAATAATTATGCCTGATATAGCCCTTGGTGTATACCACATGGTATATAATAATAATAATAATAATAATAATAATACATAAATTCATATAGCACTAATTTTGTAAAAACATTCAAAAGCGCTGTACATATAAGGAAATTAGATAAGAAAACAAAAATAAGAATACAGAAATGACAACATAAATAGAAATACAATGGATCAAGCTGCACATTAGATTAATGTCTTTTTAAACAAAAAAGTTTTTGAAGGAGGTCAGGGATACATTATCAATACATTTGAGTTCAGTTAGGAGTGATTTCCACAAGCAAGGACCTTTATAAGCAAAGGCCCTTTTACCAAGAGTTTTATGCTAAATACGGGTAACAAATAGGGACTTGAAACGAAAGTCATAGCGGGATGGTTTCTCAACTACCATTGCACATAAATGATTTGGAGCAAGGCCTTTAATGCACTTGAAAACTTGTTTGTTTGTTTGTTTGATGAGGTCTTAACGGCACCACGACAACGAAGGTCAAATTGTGCCTGAGAGGTCAGATCATTTTAGAGGTAGTAAGGAAAGAGACCAGGGGAAGAATGAGAGAAATTCAAGAACAAAAGCCAGAAAGCTGTGATCGAGAGAGGAGGTGCATGGGTAAAACTAAAAACAGAGTAGAGAGGGGGTGGAAGAGGAGGATTAAATATGGTTGTAGAGGGATGCATGCTGAAGGAAGGAGACTATTTTATCTGGAGGATTTTTTGGAAGAACTCAGCAATTGAGTTGTGGGAGCGAGAGAAGCTCTGGGAAGGTTGTACAGGGGGCAAGCAAGGAGAACGTGTTGGATTGTAAGGATGCAGTGGCAATTGTTACAGAGGGGTTGGGGAACCAATAAGGAGGTGGGAGTGAGTGAGGTGGGTGTGACCAATTCTAAGGACGGGTAATATGAAGCGTTGTCGATACAAGAAAGGTTGTTGATGGTGGATTTGATCAGGATTGTGGGCTGGATAACATGGAGTTTGTTATCAATTTGGAAGTTCCATAAGGTTTGCCAGCAGTCACGAACAAGAGAAGCGATAAGCGGTTTGATGTCAGAGAGGGTTTTGGGAAAAGGGGAAGGGAGGAGGTTAAGGGCAAGCTTAGCGGCTGTATCAGCCCTGTCATTGCCAGGGATGCCAACATGGCTGGGTATCCAGAAGAAAGAACACTTTTCCTGCAGAGGGTGGGAGAAAAGAGTTTCGGAGGAGGAGGTGGCAGGTGAGGTTATCCCATTTAAGATTGAGTAATGAAGTAAGAACAGCCTTTGAGTCAGAGAAAATGGCAAAGTGACTAAGAGGAGAGTACTCAATAAAGTTGAGGGCGAGGAGAATGGCCTTAGCCTCGGCTGAAAAGATGGATGAGTGGTCAGGAAGTCTGCTACTGAGGGTGATGTCTTGGATGATGGCAGCAGCAGCTGTCTTGTTGCCTTCCTTGGAGCCATCAGTATAGATAGAGGTGTAATTTGAGAGTTGGTCTTTGATTTGGTTGTGGAAACTTGTAAATTAATTTTATAATCAATTCTTTGTTTGACTGGTAACCAGTGAAAGGACTTCAAAACAGCATTAATATAAGAAAATTTTGGTAGTTGAAAATCAACCGAGCAGCACCATTAAGTATTCTTTAAATTCTGTAAAGTTGATAATCAGGTAGTCCAATAAGAAGTTAATTACAATAATATCATATGTTCCGCATGGCCCAAATCCATGTACCACATGGCATCCCTCCCTATGTCCATATGTATTTACATCCTGTCACACTCCCTGACTAAGCATACTAAATAAAAAATATCTGGTCAGTTCAAATACTGTAGCAACTTTATGCAAATGATTACAATAATAAAGGCGGAGTTTAATAATCATGCCTGTTACAACTGTTGGTGCCCAACTATTTTAAAGAAATTTACAAAATTTAAATCTCAAGTGCTACAAGAGAGATAACTATTTTAAAGAAATTTAAAAATTTAAATCTCAAGTGCTACAAGAGAGATGCTTGAGGATCTCTGAAGAATATTGAAAAATTATATCATTTTACAGTTATCTTCTAAGGAAATATGAAATGTTTTGTAGCTTTTTGAAGGAAACTAGTAGTCTTCAATCCTGTCTTAAGTGTCTCTGAAAAACTTTTAACATTTTGTACGGAAATTTTGACCTTCCATAAGGATATCTGTAAAAACTTCCAACTTTTTCTGAGGAACTCTGAAGAAGCTTTAACATTTTCTGAGGAATTCTCAAAAAAACTTTTAACATTTCTGAGGAAATTTCAGGAAAAAAACTGTGGATCGCCATTACATAGGTTCGCATTACGCTTCGCATGCAAACCAATAAACCACACCCTCCATGCAGATCAATCAAAATGGTGACAACCTTAGCAATTTGCACAATAATTAACAACATTATCATACTAAGTATGATGCAAAAACGATTGCTCATTTGTCCTATTGCAAGAATTTGTCAGTAAGCCCCACACTGGTGACAAGGGGTGGTGGGGGTGGCACCCAGGCAGAGCCTTAGGGCGGTGTTTGATGACCTCGATGTGCCTCAAGTAAAGTTTGCGGGCAGAGCCGTAGATGAAGTTGCCATAGTCATGGGCTATCTGTGTATCACATACGACATGAATGCAGTGTATCGTTCTTGAGATATCCATTTGAGCTGGCCATCACAAACATACACACATACATACATACACACCCACAGCATCATGACGGCATAGGTTTCTCAAGCTATCGTGATCGGAACCAAAAGCGTTCTTTGTACTCACAGGTAAAGGATCTAAAAATGCCGTAAAATTACCCATTAAAATTATATTCAGAAAATTATAAAAGAATTTTCTAATATGCTTCACAATAACATACAAAAGGAAGGGACTTTGTAAACACAACCAAAGAAGGTAAATACCTGAAAAAGAAATCAATTTTATTTAAAGTAAACAGATTCAAAATGGAGTCTATTGACGCACGAGTGATGACTTATAAGTTTGGTGAAAGTCACAAAGGTCAAAAATAGTCAATATTTGACCAAAAATCTTTGCAACTTTTTTCCCTGTTTCTAGACACTATAAACCGGATTTTTCATAGATAGATATATATATATTATATATAAATATATATATATATACATATATATATATATCTATATATATGTCTATATATATGTCTATATATATATCTCTATCTCTATCTATCTATATATATATATATATATATATATATATATATATATATATATATATATATATATATATATATATATAGTATTCTGCAGTTATGGAAGTTGCTTTGTACCTGTAAGTGTTAAAGTTTTTTGCAAACTTTTGTGAAGATTCCCAAAGCATCCTGCAAAGTTCAATACATTTTCTGTAAAGTCATGTTTAACTCTCTAAAGATTTAGAATTTGCAAAGTCGCAGTACATTTGTCAAATTTGCTGCAGCAAAGCTATAGTAGCCCTTGCACAACAATTTGAAAGTGGCATGATTCAAGTGGCTATAGCTCTTCAACAGAGCATTTAATGCATGACATCAAAGCTTGCTATTTTTAACATTGTGTATGCCTGTGAATGCCTTGGTACCACATGTATAATGAAAATACTAATATCTAAAACAGGGTCCTAGGAGTCTATGGGGCTGGAGATGCCTTGCCCCCTCCTTCTCCCCCAATAATTTGCAGAGTGGTACAGGAAATTCATATGTGTAAGCTAAATGATCGCATATGACACGAATACAACAGCTTGGCCCCATCAATAATCTAAGGACTCCAACAGTCTTATTAAAATAATGTGAATTTCACTGCAGAACAAATCTACTTTTGTTTTATTCTAAGCTAGAATTAAACAGCTCTAAATTGTTTCAATTCCGCATATGCATTTAAAAAATTAGCCTCCAAACTTTCCATAACTGCATGACGAATATTTGGATTAATAAAATGAAGGAAATTTTCAATTATACGTCTAGTTATCTCTTTTTTAGTCATTTACCTTACTTTGACAAAATTTATCACCTGGCTGTAACTTGAAAACGCTTTCAGAAGATTTCCTGTAGGATATAAGTCTGTTACAAGCATGACTCATCGTTCTAGAATAACGTCTATAATAGTGTTTTTACCCATTTGCATCAACATTCATTTCATATTTGGTCCACTATGGTACCTTGAAGATCATGGGCAGGACTTGCCTACATCCTGTCACACTCCCTGACTAAGCATACTAAATAAAAAATATCTGGTCAGTTCAAATACTGTAGCAACTTTATGCAAATGATTACAATAATAAAGGCGGAGTTTAATAATCATGCCTGATACAACTGTTGGTGCCCAACTATTTTAAAGAAATTTACAAAATTTAAATCTCAAGTGCTACAAGAGAGATAACTATTTTAAAGAAATTTAAAAAATTTAAATCTCAAGTGCTACAAGAGAGATGCTTGAGGATCTCTGAAGAATATTGAAAAATTATATCATTTTACAGTTATCTTCTAAGGAAATATGAAATGTTTTGTAGCTTTTTGAAGGAAACTAGTAGTCTTCAATCCTGTCTTAAGTGTCTCTGAAAAACTTTTAACATTTTGTACGGAAATTTTGACCTTCCATAAGGATATCTGTAAAAACTTCCAACTTTTTCTGAGGAACTCTGAAGAAGCTTTAACATTTTCTGAGGAATTCTCAAAAAAACTTTTAACATTTCTGAGGAAATTTCAGGAAAAAAACTGTGGATCGCCATTACATAGGTTCGCATTACGCTTCGCATGCAAACCAATAAACCACACCCTCCATGCAGATCAATCAAAATGGTGACAACCTTAGCAATTTGCACAATAATTAACAACATTATCATACTAAGTATGATGCAAAAACGATTGCTCATTTGTCCTATTGCAAGAATTTGTCAGTAAGCCCCACACTGGTGACAAGGGGTGGTGGGGGTGGCACCCAGGCAGAGCCTTAGGGCGGTGTTTCGATGACCTCGATGTGCCTCAAGTAAAGTTTGCGGGCAGAGCCGTAGATGAAGTTGCCATAGTCATGGGCTATCTGTGTATCACATACGACATGAATGCAGTGTATCGTTCTTGAGATATCGCATTTACGAGCTGGCCATCACAAACATACACACATACATACATACACACCCACAGCATCATGACGGCATAGGTTTCTCAAGCTATCGCATCGGAACCAAAAGCGTTCTTTGTACTCACAGGTAAAGGATCTAAAAATGCCGTAAAATTACCCATTAAAATTATATTCAGAAAATTATAAAAGAATTTTCTAATATGCTTCACAATAACATACAAAAGGAAGGGACTTTGTAAACACAACCAAAGAAGGTAAATACCTGAAAAAGAAATCAATTTTATTTAAAGTAAACAGATTCAAAATGGAGTCTATTGACGCACGAGTGATGACTTATAAGTTTGGTGAAAGTCACAAAGGTCAAAAATAGTCAATATTTGACCAAAAATCTTTGCAACTTTTTTCCTGTTTCTAGACACTATAAACCGGATTTTTCATAGATAGATATATATATATTATATATAAATATATATATATATACATATATATATATATCTATATATATGTCTATATATATGTCTATATATATATCTCTATCTCTATCTATCTATATATATATATATATATATATATATATATATATATATATATATATATATATATATATATATATATATATATATATATATATATATATAGTATTCTGCAGTTATGGAAGTTGCTTTGTACCTGTAAGTGTTAAAGTTTTTGCAAACTTTTGTGAAGATTCCCAAAGCATCCTGCAAAGTTCAATACATTTTCTGTAAAGTCATGTTTAACTCTCTAAAGATTTAGAATTTGCAAAGTCGCAGTACATTTGTCAAATTTGCTGCAACAAAGCTATAGTAGCCCTTGCACAACAATTTGAAAGTGGCATGATTCAAGTGGCTATAGCTCTTCAACAGAGCATTTAATGCATGACATCAAAGCTTGCTATTTTTAACATTGTGTATGCCTGTGAATGCCTTGGTACCACATGTATAATGAAAATACTAATATCTAAAACAGGGTCCTAGGAGTCTATGGGGCTGGAGATGCCTTGCCCCTCCTTCTCCCCAATAATTTGCAGAGTGGTACAGGAAATTCATATGTGTAAGCTAAATGATCGCATATGACACGAATACAACAGCTTGGCCCCATCAATAATCTAAGGACTCCAACAGTCTTATTAAAATAATGTGAATTTCACTGCAGAACAAATCTACTTTTGTTTTATTCTAAGCTAGAATTAAACAGCTCTAAATTGTTTCAATTCGCATATGCATTTAAAAATTAGCCTCCAAACTTTCCATAACTGCATGACGAATATTTGGATTAATAAAATGAAGGAAATTTTCAATTATACGTCTAGTTATCTCTTTTTTAGTCATTTACCTTACTTTGACAAAATTTATCACCTGGCTGTAACTTGAAAACGCTTTCAGAAGATTTCCTGTAGGATATAAGTCTGTTACAAGCATGACTCATCGTTCTAGAATAACGTCTATAATAGTGTTTTTACCCATTTGCATCAACATTCATTTCATATTTGGTCCACTATGGTACCTTGAAGATCATGGGCAGGACTTGCCTACATCATGTCACACTCCCTGACTAAGCATACTAAATAAAAAATATCTGGTCAGTTCAAATACTGTAGCAACTTTATGCAAATGATTACAATAATAAAGGCGGAGTTTAATAATCATGCCTGATACAACTGTTGGTGCCCAACTATTTTAAAGAAATTTACAAAATTTAAATCTCAAGTGCTACAAGAGAGATAACTATTTTAAAGAAATTTAAAAAATTTAAATCTCAAGTGCTACAAGAGAGATGCTTGAGGATCTCTGAAGAATATTGAAAAATTATATCATTTTACAGTTATCTTCTAAGGAAATATGAAATGTTTTGTAGCTTTTTGAAGGAAACTAGTAGTCTTCAATCCTGTCTTAAGTGTCTCTGAAAAACTTTTAACATTTTGTACGGAAATTTTGACCTTCCATAAGGATATCTGTAAAAACTTCCAACTTTTTCTGAGGAACTCTGAAGAAGCTTTAACATTTTCTGAGGAATTCTCAAAAAAACTTTTAACATTTCTGAGGAAATTTCAGGAAAAAAACTGTGGATCGCCATTACATAGGTTCGCATTACGCATGCAAACCAATAAACCACACCCTCCATGCAGATCAATCAAAATGGTGACAACCTTAGCAATTTGCACAATAATTAACAACATTATCATACTAAGTATGATGCAAAAACGATTGCTCATTTGTCCTATTGCAAGAATTTGTCAGTAAGCCCCACACTGGTGACAAGGGGTGGTGGGGTGGCACCCAGGCAGAGCCTTAGGCGGTGTTTCGATGACCTCGATGTGCCTCAAGTAAAGTTTGCGGGCAGAGCCGTAGATGAAGTTGCCATAGTCATGGGCTATCTGTGTATCACATACGACATGAATGCAGTGTATCGTTCTTGAGATATCGCATTTACGAGCTGGCCATCACAAACATACACACATACATACATACACACCCACAGCATCATGACGGCATAGGTTTCTCAAGCTATCGCATCGGAACCAAAAGCGTTCTTTGTACTCACAGGTAAAGGATCTAAAAATGCCGTAAAATTACCCATTAAAATTATATTCAGAAAATTATAAAAGAATTTTCTAATATGCTTCACAATAACATACAAAAGGAAGGGACTTTGTAAACACAACCAAAGAAGGTAAATACCTGAAAAAGAAATCAATTTTATTTAAAGTAAACAGATTCAAAATGGAGTCTATTGACCTTGAGTGATGACTTATAAGTTTGGTGAAAGTCACAAAGGTCAAAAATAGTCAATATTTGACCAAAAATCTTTTAACTTTTTTCCCTGTTTCTAGACACTATAAACCGGATTTTTCATAGATAGATATATATATATTATATATAAATATATATATATATACATATATATATATATCTATATATATGTCTATATATATGTCTATATATATATCTCTATCTCTATCTATCTATATATATATATATATATACATATATATATATATATATATATATATATATATATATATATATATAGTATTCTGCAGTTATGGAAGTTGCTTTGTACCTGTAAGTGTTAAAAGTTTTTTGCAAACTTTTTGTGAAGATTCCCCAAAGCATCCTGCAAAGTTCAATACATTTTCTGTAAAGTCATGTTTAACTCTCTAAAGATTTAGAATTTGCAAAGTCGCAGTACATTTGTCAAATTTGCTGCAGCAAAGCTATAGTAGCCCTTGCACAACAATTTGAAAGTGGCATGATTCAAGTGGCTATAGCTCTTCAACAGAGCATTTAATGCATGACATCAAAGCTTGCTATTTTTAACATTGTGTATGCCTGTGAATGCCTTGGTACCACATGTATAATGAAAATACTAATATCTAAAACAGGGTCCTAGGAGTCTATGGGGCTGGAGATGCCTTGCCCCCTCCTTCTCCCCCAATAATTTGCAGAGTGGTACAGGAAATTCATATGTGTAAGCTAAATGATCGCATATGACACGAATACAACAGCTTGGCCCCATCAATAATCTAAGGACTCCAACAGTCTTATTAAAATAATGTGAATTTCACTGCAGAACAAATCTACTTTTGTTTTATTCTAAGCTAGAATTAAACAGCTCTAAATTGTTTCAATTCATATGCATTTAAAAAATTAGCCTCCAAACTTTCCATAACTGCATGACGAATATTTGGATTAATAAAATGAAGGAAATTTTCAATTATACGTCTAGTTATCTCTTTTTTAGTCATTTACCTTACTTTGACAAAATTTATCACCTGGCTGTAACTTGAAAACGCTTTCAGAAGATTTCCTGTAGGATATAAGTCTGTTACAAGCATGACTCATCGTTCTAGAATAACGTCTATAATAGTGTTTTTACCCATTTGCATCAACATTCATTTCATATTTGGTCCACTATGGTACCTTGAAGATCATGGGCAGGACTTGCCTACCAAGAAAGTGGGGAGGGTGGGCGGGAAGGGGGCAGCTCCACTTGCTCCCACCAAATCGTACATATGCTTCAGATTGATACACTGGAACAATCAGAACATTTATGTGAACAAATTAATAGTCCAAAAATTTGTTGTCAACTTTTTTTTCCTGTTTACATATCTCGTCATGAACTCCGATCAAAATGAGACTAAGCAGTCATCTACAGAAACGATCAAAATGAGACTAAGTAGTCATCCACAAAAACGATCAAAATAAGACAAAGAAGTCATTTACAGAAAAAAAAATAGAGCAGCAATAATTCTGTCAAAGGGAAAAAGCAACTAAGCTGACAGCAGAGACCCTGACACATGGAAGGGGGACCTAACACACTGGGGAATGGGGCCCTCTTAATAATTTTCAAATAGGCCTTTACCTCTTCGTCCATTGGGTACTTGCCAAGATTGGTCCTGGTCCCCAGCAAACACCAGGTATGGAAAACCTTGCAATCCTTCCCACGAACATGAAATATTCGGTATTCTTCTTCCCTTTGGTATTTATGAAGCCAATATGATTGACCTATGACTATTGAGAGTTCTGACAAAGAGACCAGGTTTGTGAAATAAGGACCCTAAATAATTGTGATTTGCTGGAAAGGGACAATCTGTTGTCTTTATATTTATAATGAACCTTTTTGATCATGATGTATTTATTTCCCTCTAAAATTGTTTATTTCCCCCAAACCAGGTTTGCATACTTTGCAAAGTTTTCCAAAATATTGGTTGGTATAGCCCTAGACTACAACCGAGTAGAAGTCACATACACCCAGATTAAATAGCACAGCCATTTTAATTGATTTATATTTCAAGCAGGCCTTGTTGAACAGAAATTGAATGAAGTGCATGTCCTCTTTCTGGGCATGGTCCGACAAGGGTTAAAATGTGCTCAGATGAAGAAAGGCGTAATTGAATCCCATATATCTGAAGGTATTAAGCTTTTCCAGGCGATTTGGATTTTTGAATACAATATTTCTTAATGTTTTGCATTTTGCATCTTTTTAAATACATTTCTTGGTTGAAATGTATGTTAGATGAACTGACAAAACAAGTTCAGTGATCAGCAATATTAAGAGGTCTGAAGTAAATATGATTGTCCATATAATTTTCTTGCATATTGTACAGTAATGTTAATTTTGCTTACAGCTAAGTTGACCATCCAGGCAGGTCAAGTAAACATCACGGTTGCTCAGATAAAGTTTTTGATTGTCCGGGCAGCCGGACGAATGATTTGTTGAACCATGCCACAAAACCATCCATTTCATAAGAAAAATCACCACACCCTTTCATAGGCTCCACATTATTAAGATGTGAACAATGAAAAAAAATCTCTAATATGCGAATCTTAATTTTATGCTGAATATATACACTGTAGTTCTATAACCAGAGGTCGCATGCTGAATAACCAATTAGTGATCCGGCAAAGTAAGTAAACTATTTTACAAAGCTATATGGCTTTTACACCCATGGAGGGTAAATTCCCCCCCCCCCTTCTTAGTTAAAGCTTTCCTCCCCTCATCATCTGCATTTACTTTCCTCGCGACCCCATCCTTGCGACCCTTTCCTCACAACTCTTTTCTTCTTGACCAGTTTCTTGCGGCTATTTCCTAGATTTCCACTCCTGCAGTATTTAACATTCCTCATTTCACAAACCTTTAGGGGAAGTATTTACCACCGCAATCAAGTAATTACTCTCTATACTGCCTGTTTTACTAGTGACACGAAACCCAGTTTTCTTCTTATAAATTTCTCCCTGTCTGATTGAAATGTAAATTCCAAAATTAGTTCAGGTATATTTCTCCCCAAAACAAAATAAATATCGACATTTATTACAAACCAATTCAACAAATTTTCATTCATTAAAACAAACTATCAAGCTCAACTAATCCAAGATATTTTGACTCCCTTTTGTCCCCCAGCCCTGGCCCACAAACTGATTGTAAATCTCATACACACTCGCAAGAAAGTGATGAAATACGTAAGTATGTGTATTCTAAACATAAATGCAATTTGTGAGTTATGGGGTATATTTCTGGAAATAATTCTTTTGCTCACATGCCTTGAGCAAATTAAATGAAAAAACTTTAAAGTTTCTGAAACACTGCAAGATTGTTTGGATAAACAAAAGGACGCGAAAGTCATTTATGTGAAGAATGAGAAGGACGCGTCCAGAGAACGCCTGCAAATCATTTTGGATCCAAGAAGAAATCAAGGTCCGTCACAACCTAATTGTAATGATTTTCTCTGATTCATTTTCTGCAAGAACAATCTAAGGCAAAAAATTTGCATGGTTATAATGGTTAAAGAAAAATGGAAAAGATTTCAGTTTGATGCTACTCCAATAAATTAAGCACATAGACAGCTTTAATATAATATAAAAACAGATATTGTCTACAAAATGATGTAGAATTCTATTTTTAGTTGTACAGAGTAGCCCCAAATTACATTCCATCCATTTTGCTATCAAGTAAGATAACTAATTTGGACTACGCCAGTGTTCCCATACTATAACATTACTGTCAAAAACCCTCCCCCTCACATCCTTTCAATATTGATTATTGTTCATTTGTTTCATTTTTCGAAATTCGGTCAAAACACCAAACAATTTGACATTGGAAAGGGTAAGATAGCTGGGAAATTAAAAATCTAGAAAAAAATATTCCAGAAACATGCATCTGAAAGTACCTCTCAAAACACTAAACTTGTTCCAACGGTTTGTTTAAATATCTACTAAAAATCATGAAAACTGCAAAGATTTTACATAAAAACAGGTTCAAAATGAACCATTTTACATCTATTATATGCTACTGTATGTAGACATATTACTGTATGTCTATAAAAGTAATTAAGAAATAGATGCAAATTTGTGAAAATTGCATTATTTTGAAGTTCAGAATAGCCACTTTCTGTGGCGTCCACAAATTTATTTAATTATGTGATGATGTAAGTTGTAGACCTCCATGGAACTGCCTGTGTAAATGCGTACAAAATAATTACAGACCTAAAATTTTGTCAGCAAAAAGTTAGGAAATTTTATCCTCTGATACCTCAGATACAGAAGTTTCCTTTTCAGAACTTGACAGAAACATTATAGACCCCCATAGTACACCTGAAGATGCAATTCAACCATAAATGTTCGAGATATTACCCCGGGAGGTTAGCCACTTTTGAGCTGGCACAACGTAAAGTACCAGATCTATATGTACATGTATCACAACAAACCCTTCGCAAACGCCTTCACAACACTGCAGATTCAAGGTAACTTGAAACCACCGAAAGAAAGTTAAAAGTTTGGGACTACAACTGGACCAGAGCTACTGTAGTAGTAGCCGATAAATACACACAATACACGTAATGTATGTCTAGGCCTCCGTACGGCCAGTCGGAGAAAAGTGATTTCACTGTCCAAATTGACATGGCACAAAATTGTATTAATAGAAATTAAAATAGGAAGTTAAGTAGTTTATACGAGCGGCAAAAAAGGGTTTTTCTAAAAGATTGTAAAAGACAGACATTTTTTGAACTACATGTGTATCAGAAAGTTGTTACAAAACAAAAAATACATCAGTTGATACCAAAATTGCTAATGTACACCAGTCCTTTAAGCAGCATAGTGCTTAACATGTGCTGTAGCTGAACACCACATCTTTTGTTCCTCAGATATGCCCCCCTCCCCCCCCCCCCCTCCCCCCATAAAATCATCCTGGATCCCCCAGTGAGATCATAAACTTATCAGCTTTTTACTGTGCATTCAACAAGTAACTTTTTACAAGCAATCAAATAACCATGAGGTATCACTAGTCCTTCAATTAAGAATTTAAATATGAAACCTTGCAACTATAGCAAATATCTACCATACAAAACCTTCATTACTCTCTAAAATATGTCTATTTGATTGGTGTCACATATCTAGATTAGACGTTTCCTTCCATCATACAATTCTTCTGTCGACTTATTCCCTCCCCCTCCCACAGAAAGAAAATCACCCTACTAGGGGACCAACGTTTGAAAACAATCTTCATATTCTATGAGAATTCACTCACTTTTATCCTCTCCTATTAACACAATTTTAAAAAGGTTTTGAAGGATTGTAAAGATTTGTAATACCTAGCAGATACTACACTACTGTTACCCTCCATCACCCTCCAAAATAATATGAAAAGAAGTTACATTAATATACCCTGAACTACTTTACATTTACAGTGTAACAGAAAACAATGTTTAAATACAAATAAATATACAAAATAAATGTGATCAATTGATAATACAAATTTGTAATGAAACTAGATACTGACCATATGGATTCAGCACAATATAGGTGTCAGGTGATGGACATCAGAACAATGCTTCATCATCATATCGAATCAACCTATTTAGACCTAAATCCCAAATATCTACACTAAAAAGATGGCTGATGACAAGTGTAAACATACTATGCAAATAAATACCTCGGATAGAAAAGGGTAAAATATTACAAAAATATTTCTTGGTTTGGGTAAATTTAAGTTTGGATTTTTTATGAACTTTGAACAGAAAACGGGCAGAACTGTAAATAGTTTTTCTTGACTTTTTAGAGGTTAAAGCTGTATAGTAATGTACAGACCACTGTGTTTAGGTTGCATTAGCTCTGACTGAAGAAAGGGAAGTAGAAGGTTCCCACTGGGTTAGCAATTGAATTCTTTTACTACCAGAACAGTCTTGTTCCATTAAACTAAAACCAAAAAATTCTGTGGTTCTGATGCAATATTTCATCATCAGCGGATTAATTTGCAAAATTTGTATCAACTGTCATGTCATGAAATATTTGTTCCAAGATATTTATTCATCAGTCACAACCATCATGCAGATCAATAAAAATGTTGACAACATCTAAGCATTTGCACAATATTTTACAACATTGCCATAGCACATATGATACAAAATCAGTTGCTCATTTATCCTATTTTAAGAATTTTTCAGTAAACCCAGCCTACTCATTAATATTCATGACATCACTACCACAACATTAGAAGATATGTGCAGACCATGACCCATCTGTGTACGACATACTGTGCGGCATAAATCCGATATACCGTTCATGAGATACAGTATGTTTAGCACTGTCACATTAAGCCACGCCAACCATACATAATAATGCCATCTGTTGATAACATAAGCATGTACACAATAACTGACAATATTATCATGCCCAATATGACGCGAAACGGACATACAGTTGCTCATTTATCAGTTATTTAAAAATTTCACTTTAAGCCCCGCCCACTAATTAATATGCATGAAACAACCACCAAAAATATTAGATACATCTGCAGACCATGAAATATCTGTGTACCAGATGATGCGAATATAGAGATATCGTGTTTGCAAGCTCTTTTCAGCAAAATCATACTAAGGCAGCCCGTGCACTATGCATATTATTGAAATTCAACGCTTTTACATGTACACACCAGCTAACATCATAATTATCCCAAATATGAAACAAAACAGACATGTGGTTGTTAGAAATGATCATTTCAAGATTTTTACATTAAGCACTGCCTACTCGTTAATATGCATGATATCACCACCAAAACCAAGAGCACATCTACGGACCATGGGCTATCTGTGTACAGCACATGGCATGAATCCAGTTTACTGTTCTTGAGATACCTTGCTTACAAGCTCTTTTCAGCAAAATCATATTAAGCCCCGCCCACTATGCATATTAATGAAATTTAATGATTTTACATCATGAACATGTACATGCGAGCATACAGTATAATTATATACAATATAAAACAAAACAGACATGTGGTTGTTAAAATATGAACAGTTCAAGATATTTACATTATACCCTGCCTACTCATTGATATGCATGACATCAATATCAAAAACAATAGGGCACATCTACAGACCATGAGCTATCTATCTGTGTACCACATATGACAAGAATCCAATTTATTGTTTGTGAGATATCGTGTTTACGAGTTGGCCGTCACACACATATACATACACCCACATTCATACATATATACATACATACATACATACATACATACACACATACATACACACATCATCATGACCACATAGGTTGCTGATGTTATCGTATTGGAACCAACAAGTAAAATGTGGAAGCAAATACAAAACAATAGCAGATTCAAGGTGATTTATGTGCATATGGGTTAAAAGAAATGGGGAGGGGGGGGGAGGGAAGAAGGGAAGAAATTTGGTAGATATTTTTCAAGGAATTCTAAGTATTAGATGGGCCATATTTCTCAGACAGAAAAGAACGGATGCTTTCTGTAAGTCAGCATACATAGGGAGGAATCATCATACTAATCAATGTGGGCCAAACATTAGTTCAATCTGAGCCTCAAAGCGTCTAGTCCACTGGGTGCAAAAAAGGACAATTTTTCTTTTAGTACTTGGGAGAAAGTAATTATGGGCTTAAAGGGACAAATATCCTACTGCTCAGTATGTTTAAAAGAATTTACCTGCTGCCAGAGTGCATGTCTTTAATGGTTCACATTGATTTGTATGGCTGGGTGAGGGGAAGCTAATTTGGGGTATGGTTGAGGGAAGGGGTGTGGTTGAGGGGAGGGGTGTGGATGAGGGGAGGGGTGTGGATGAGGGAAAGGGTGTGGTTGAGGGGAGAGGTAAGTGGAGGGCATGATGTGAGGGGTTAGTGAAGGGAATGAGAGGTGGGGTGAGGGAAGGGGAGGGGAGGGGGTGGTTGTGGGCCCAGACTGTTGTGATACATCACTGACTTTTGAGTCTGCTGCCACAAAGTGCATTTCTTTAATGGTTCACATTGATTTGTATAGGGGACTGGTTTGGGGGATTCATTGAGGAGATGGGGTAAGCGGAGGGAGTGAGGGGTAGGTGAGGGAAGGAGAGGGGCTAATTGCAGGCACAGACCTTTGTAATACATCTTTCACTTTGAAAAATATATGCACTTGATAATTTGGAAGTAATGCATCTTTTATGTGGCCATTTTGAAGTGAAGTTCAGAATGCTATGGTAGCCGGGAAAGGATGATATCATTATACATGTGTGATACACAAAGAATCTCCAGCAATTACATACCTAAATATACCCGAGAAGTTGGTTTTATCCTAGATTGTATTAGGTTTTTAGCTATTTACATTCAGTCAAACTTTTAAAATACAACTGTGTTAGTAGACCATTTTGACTGGGAAGGGAGAAGAGGGGAGGGAGGGGGGAGGGGAGCAAAATTGGTATTTAGCCGACCTGATACCAGATTTACTGATGAGTTTAAATTTTACGGACAAGTCTCAAATTTTACAAGTTTTAAATTTTGGAGGGCTGTGACACCTCCCACACCCCCCGGTATTTACGCCCCTGAACACAATTGCATACAATATATCTTCTAACAAGTCGTCATTACAAAAGTCATGCTCCTTTAAGGTTGTGGTATCATGTTTCAAGTTTAATATCTTTTCCTTCTGTTTTTCCATCCAATATTCCAGATTTTTAGGGGTGTTCTATTTGTTTAATATCTCCAACAGATAAGACTTTGAATACTGTGAGAACGAAACATGTGAAAAACAGGGCATAAGTACAAAAATTGACTTTTGGTACACATTACTCAAAGATAAGAAATCTGAGAAAAACTTTGAAATAACCAGTCTGGTGAATTGAGATATGAACTTTGAACAATAAATTACAGATAATGAACACTAAAATAGTGTAAAATACAATGAGGTACAATCACAAGGCAAGGTTGTTTAAAAGGACTAAGAAAAATCAATATGATATACAAAAGAAGGCACTGTAAAAGGCACTCAACAGTACGAAAAACATATGAGGTTTTAACAATTACATATCCAGGTTTAGAAAAACATTTCAATGTTCCCAATTTATCCATTCATTTGCATTTTTCCAAACTTTCAACACTTCTATGATTTTTAAACAGTTGAGTAAATAAACCAAGGTTAATAACTTTTAGAAACAGAATAATATAAAGAATTTTAGAATCTTTTAATACTGTAATAAAAGTCTGAAATTTGAAAAAAATATGACACAATCAAAAGTTCAGTGCACAAAGGGATCACATCAAATAAACCATCGGGAACTATGATTACATGCCATCCTTTGAGAATGATTTCTCTGGCAAAAAAGACAAATACTACAATTCTGCAAAAACACGTCTGAAAAGTGACCTAGATACCAGCAAAGAGTTGAAATAACTTAAAAATTAAATATATTTCCAGTGTAAATGCAAGAGAATTTTGGGCAATATTTGCAACGGGTGTCAGGAAGGGGCGAGCGATATTAGCAAAGGGTAGCAGGAAGGGGCGAGCGATATTAGCAAAGGGTAGCAGGAAGGGGCCAGCGATATTAGCAAAGGGTACCAGGAGGGGGAACACGCATCTTTTCCATGATATCAGAGATACCCGGCCCAATGTATCAGTTGCAAACTACAGGATAAAGCCAATTAGTTCAGGGGAATGGGCGCCTACCATTAAAGTGGCCCTCTGCTGAAAGGTGAAGGGATTTTGTGACAAGAGATCATATCTACTACTAACTATTTAACTACTATAACAGATCTGAGCAAAAGAGTATGAATACCACTAACACAATAGATCATTTACATAAATGTATTATATACTCAAGTTAAAGGAAAGGTATCGTCCCATAAATATATTCAGAAGTGAACGTCACAGTGCTGATTACGTCACTTCCCGTTTCCAATATTCCCTATTGATCGTGAGAAACCCGCAATATTATCAATCACAAATCCCCCGGACTGAACACATTGGGCCTACATGTGTTACCGATAACATCACAGATTTCTTGCAATCAATAAGCAAAATTAAAAACCAATAAATGTCTTAATGTATTTCATGGACGGTACCTTTCCTTTAAAAACCATCTGCGTAATATAGCATGTAAAGAACCCTTACAGAAAAATAAGCTTCCAACACAATTGCAAGAAAATTACTCCAGGGGAGTCAAGGTATTACCCCCTCTTTTTGGCCCCAGGGATCGTTTAAATATGCAGCATTTTAGAGCATTTGATGAAAAACATTTCTTGAAACTTCTAATACCAAAATGCTTCAAGTTGTAAAATATAAAAGTTAAGTGTAGTGGTCATGCATATCAATCTTAAGTGAAGGAGGACTCAAAAGAAACAAAATGGTGAAGAAGTGCTCAAAAACCTTATTCTGTTAATGAGATATTCAAGTTTAAAGCTTTCAGACTGTATTATCTGTGTAGAAATGACATGTGTAGTCTGTAGACCCTTTTGATTGGGAATGGGGAGAGGGGGGGGGGGGTAAAATTACAAATTTACAGACAAAAATATATTCTACAATCAGGGCCCTCATAACATCAACAATTTTGAAAAGCAAAATAAAAACAAATAAAAAAACGAACAAATCGGTCCAAAATCGCAGGAGTGCCATAACATTTATTTTTTCCAATCTGTTCGGTAAAGTTTTCATCGTCTTTGAAGGAAGTTTTACTGACGTGGACCTTGAATAACTGACAGGTATTTAATTTTACCGACAGCTTTACCCCCTCCCGCAGTCTACTATGTATGCCCGTGGGTGTAGTGTGTCTACTATGGATAGTTGGCGTCTCCATGCTCACATTCTTAACAATTGTTAAAGTATTTTAAAGAGAGCTTATTTAATTTGTTCACTATTTGAATTATCTTTCCTCAAACTTTCTTCAGGTGGTATATTAGAAATACCTTTCCTAGATTCATTTTTACTACTTTTTAGATATATCCCATGACAAATTCTCAGGACAAAATATGATAGAATACATAAAAACCAAAGAATCTGAGGCTATGACATCACAACTAGTTTGACTTCAGTCATTTCTACACAAATAATACCAAACTTTACACTTAGATATATGCCTTATTTCATTTCATTAATGGAATAAGTTTTTTGAACACTTTCTTCACTATTTTGTTTCTTTTGAAGTCCTCATAAGACAGACCTCCTTGACCCCTAAACTAATCCTTTAAAAAAAAATTATGAAGCGATTATCATCAATTGGGTCCTGAACTTTTCAAATTGTTTGGCATTAGTATTTCCTTAAAATAAATCCAGAGTTAAATAATATTCTAGATGTCTAGATACACTGCAATTTGGTCTTTTACAAGCAAAAGAAACAAAAACACAAATCCTAGGTGAAAAGACATATCCCAATCTTATAGTAGTTTGAAGGAACTTCCTCGCCTCCTTTACCTCTGGGAAGCGATTCATTACAAGATAATTGGGCTCCAGGATATTGCTGTAAACAGTCTCAAAAAACCGACAAAAATATAACAAACTTGTATCGGAGCAGGATGAAGCTTTTGCGTTGGTTGCTATTTTTTCTGCATCTTTTGCTATTTTGCTTCACTATGATGTTTTGCTGGTGGGGAGTTGCTATGGAAACCATCCAATTTAATGGAAAGAGACTTTTAATGCGTACATCATCACCTGGAGATTGTGTCGTTATTGCGGTGATGAAAACATAAAGAATTTCAAATTGTCGAGGTAAGGGATAATAGAAAATATCTCAAAGGGATTTGATATGAGTCGGAATAGATTTAGTTAAGACTTACGTAAATAGCATCAAATAGCCCAATGTGAACTTGATACATGTAAGAAATTGGAAGTCGGGCAGTTGTTAAGTTGACTGATAGCTCTTTTATGAATACAGGCATTTTACATAACTCACTAGCTGTTTGGTTTAATAACTGAAATTGCCAGAAGTGGAATAACAATGATTATAAATTTTCTATAGAGTATTTGCATTGTCATATAATTTATGCATTCCATTCCCGTAATGCAGGGGCATACGTATTTGCTTTAGTCCATTTTTACAACAGGTGAATTTCTTAACAAAGCAAACAAATGTTTGTAAACCATTCTCGTTTTTCATTCTTTAAAAAAAAAAAAAAAATTGTATGCATTTTAATCAATCTTACACAGAAATTTTATAAATTGATTGATGTTCCGCATCATGTTTACATGCATATATAATGCATGGTTCAAAGGAATTTGCACTCACGAATGACCCTCTACTTAGGCCAAAATCTTGTGCCTCGTGCATTAAATACATATAAACGCTCCGCCTTTACATTAATCTTTAAGTATACAAAAATTCAGAATTGGGACGTGTTCTCACTTATCTATGAATCTAATCCCCGCCGATGATCTTGCTCGATTAAGTAAAAAAAAAATCTCATGTGTTCTCACCTGTGATCAGACCCACCGCAGGCGATCTGATCATGGGGCATGACAACCGGAAAAACAAACATTTCACAGGTCCATAACAGGATATTACACAATTAACTTGATCGCAAGTCATTGATAGGCGTTCAGACTCGTCTATTGAGATTTTCATCTGTTGATCTGATCCCCTGCTCCGGATCATGTATGCCCCCTCAAGCAGGATCAAGATCGAGCGATTGCAATCAGATCCAGCGAGCATCCAGCTGCATTAGATCTGATCACAAGCTCTCACTCAAGTGAGAACACAAGTCTCAGAAATTAAAACATGCTTCATCTTACCTTCTTGGTGTACAATTGCTGCAGTGTCTAGCCAACTCTGTAAGAAACAATGAAATGAAATATCATTTAAAGGAATATTCCCATGGATTTTCATTTTTTTTATATATGATAAAAAAAGCTTTGAGAAACAAAGTGGTGAGAAAACTATGTTAATATCTTATTCCATTTAGAAGTTACAAAATTTTAAAGTTTTTAGAATTAGGTTAAAAGTTACTGACTAGCAACATCTGTGATGTCATAGAGACAATTTAAAAAAACCTCTTTTGTATTTCTTTCAAAATGATTTGGATTTCTTTCTCATTAAAAATGTGATGTACACCAAGAAGAAGAAAAAAAATGTGTTCTTGTAAATTCCACCCTATTTCTAAAATGAACCAAAAATGCTGTTCGATAATGTTAAAAAAGTGTGATTAAATTTATAAGAAATACATAAGAACTGTGCTGGATTTGCCTTGATGACAGCACCAAGCTGAAGGACATATACTGTACAAGGTGTTTTTAAGAACATTTTTCTACACTTTAAATTGTTATAACTTCATAACAGAATAAGATATTAACATCCATGAAAATCCATGGGAATATTCCTTTAATGCTCTATATGTATAATATATGATCCATATTTCAGCATAATACTCCATGCCAAAAAGTTTCTCTTTAAGCCTACCCAAACCCAACACCTGATTAATCCTGAAAACTCAGGTATGACAATTACCAACCGGACTTACTTTTCAGTGTATTGTGTTTCCACTCCAAAACAATGATTGTTTATCTGCCATTCCCATGTACACCACAGTCAAATAACCCAAGGTTATTTGTGTGCATAAAAAAACAGAAAGCCAATGCTGAGTAATCAGGGCACTTTTGTGATTGAAATCACCCATCCGTGTTAAGTTTCTTAGTGGGAGAAATTTGTTTACAAACTGGTGATAAAGATAGCTCTGTATCATATGCCTGAGGTAATGTGTGCATTAGTGTGAATGATTGATGGACCATTTCTCCTAGGGAAAGATATTGCTTCATGTCTACTTTTCAAGGTCTATGATGAACAAGAAACTTTCATCAAAACAAAATATCACCCAAATCAGTTTTGATGTAAGTTTGTGATGTATGTGTCAGGCAGTGGCGGCACCAGGATTTTGATCATAGAGAGGGCCAAGAGAGGGGCAATTTTGCCCATCGGGGAAAAAACTTATAAATTGGACAAAATATGTTACTTTACCAAATTTTATGGGAGGCAAGTAGAGGGGGAGGGCAAAGCGTTCTAATAGAGGGGGCGACAATGCCCCCATGCCCCCAGAGTGCCGCCACTGATGTCAGTACTCCTGTAAATTTGTTGCTATAATTCATTGAAGGAATGCAGTCAATTCTGATCAGATGTTTTTTTTAGCTGGAATCAACAGCGACAGAAAATTTGTTTTTTACCATACTAGCTTTCTTGTAATTTTTGATTGAATGTAAATTTGGTTTGTCCAAAAACTACAACTGTTTGAAAGAATATACCATGGTATTCTACTATTCAACAGATATTATTTGTCTGTTGTCAATATAAGAAAATATTTCATTTTCAAAAGGGCATCTCAATATGGAAAATAGTTGAAAATGGGCAATTTTTGTGATTCTGATTTTGAGACCTAAATATAACATTTTATCTATATGTAATATCATTAAGCTAAAATCTTACAATTATGGTATATGGAGTAACAGTCTCACAAATATCAGAGCTATAAATCAGACAGTTTTTTTTTTATAGCATCTTCATTATGTCATTTTGTGATGCAATATAATGTTAAGTGATAAAAAAATGATCTTCGGGTACATTTGGAGTGGCAAATTAGACTTTTATCTATGTTACTTAGCATTCCTTGTATTTGTTTCTTTGTATGTATTAAGTGTTCTACATATACAATATATTTCAGGCCTCTACTGTCAAAAAGAAAGAAAATATTCTGCCTTAAAAATGCATATCCATGCTAAAAAATGTCTAAAAAAAAAATTTGTATGTGATTTTGTTGATTTTTGGAACTCCAAGTTATATATTTTTACTATACAATATACCAATAATAAGTTTTGTTTTTATGAATATGGCACTAAATGCATCCACATTATCAATTTCAGAGCCCAGGTATTCATAAAAAAAATTGACCCAAATTATAAGAATTTAAGAAAAAGTGAAAAATTTGGTGAAATTTTATACCTTGTTCATTTTTGAACCAGGCTGATATAGAGGAAATACTTTTGAACATACTATTTATGCCTAAATATCTACCAATAAATCAAATTTTAAAGAAAATCAAAAAGGCTATTTTGAGATATGTCCACAAACACCCCTCAGGTGAAGGGCACTGAGGTACCCCAGGTCCCCACATGATAGGTACTAATATGATTTTAAGGCTTGGAATCAATTAATCTTTATTTCTTGTACCTTTTCACATATAAACCTTGTATTTTCTGAAATTGCAGTTAATTCAATTTTTTGGTCAAAATTTGTCTCAAACAGTGTAAATGAATATTTGCCATGGCCCAAACATATGTTGCACCCACAATTTTTTTTTTTTTTATCTCTGGGTTATAATGTCTGTAATTTGGAGAGAAAATTGCTTAAAACAATTGCCTTATTGAGTTATGATACCTCAAAAAGGCTTGAAAATGAAATATTTAAGTTCATTTTTATTATGTTTTTGGGGTAAGGTCTTTGACAGGCCATATTTTGAAAAGTAAGTATGCTATTATAGAACTGCATAATAGTTGGTTTGCTTGTACACAAAACAATTGGCCAAATTCAAGACAATGGCCTGATGAGCTCTGGTCCATCTTATATGAAATGACTCATTTAATTAGCAAAAATTAAGTTTCTTTATTGGTCTAAAACATTTGTAGAAATATCTGCTATACATAATTGTTAAGATCATCAAAGACACTATAAAGTTCTTTCAGTAAACATTTTTTACCTTTCGCTGATTGCTATAATTTATGGGTTTTTTCCAGCAGAGCAGTACAACTACCCACATTTTTGTCAAAATTGTTCAAAGAAAACACCAAATTGAGTATCAAATTACACACTAAAGTGCCTCTTCTGATAAAGTAATGGTATCTGATGAATTTCTGCCAAAAGATAAGGGCATGGTTTTTCTGTTGATTTCTATCTTTTTTCTCAAAGTTGATTAATTTACAACTTCTAACTTGAGCGGGTTGTTTGGTTTTTAGAAACCTTGTAAAACTGGGTAAATTGCCACTTCTTGGAATAAGGGCTTTTTGTCTTTCCTGTTATCCTTGAAATTTTAATTAAAACAAACGATCACTTTGTCTTCTTTTGTTTCTTTTTTTTTCTCCTGCTTTCATGAAAATTGTTTTTCTTCTTTTTCTTAAGTAGTTTTTAATGTACCAGTACAAAGGTATTTTTCTGCTTTATATAATTCGCAGAGGAAGATTTAAAGAGGCACTCCGCTCAAAAGTAATTGAGCTAGGGAATTGAATTTGGCAAATTTGTGCGCATTTCACTAAGGCCAACTTTTTTTGTTCTTTCTAAAAGGTGCTCCATTCTGCCCCTCATTGCCTCCACCTTGCCCCTTTTCACTAAGCACTCTACAATACATTTTGTTCACAAAAACATACTTTTGAGAACTATTTTGCCTTCTTTCATGCAGATTCCAGTTCCCCAATAGAAAAAGATACAGAGACACTACTTGCTGTCTTTTTTACACCTCAAACCTGCCCTTAAAGTGCCCTTGATGCCTCATAATTGCCCCCCTTTTGGTAATTTACACCCTGCCCCATTCTGGATCAAGCTACAGGATTGCTGCCAGTGCTGAATTTAGAGTGGTACCTCTCCTTGGTTTAATCTGCCATCTCTCATGTGATATGAATATTACTTCACATTATTTTACATACCCAGTGATGAGGAACATTACAGTCAAGTAGAGTACAGACAGATTTGTGAGGAACATAAGCATCTGCTATGTCATTTCTACAAGTGTTAGGACAAAATCCCTCAAAGGTTCCCCCCCTCCTCCTCCTCTCACGTCTCCCAATTGCAAAAAACATGTTGAAATGTGACTTCCAAAATAGCTTAAAGGAAGTATGGATTTGTCCCAACTATACTTTTGGCTAGGATTGTAATTTGCATAGGACACCGTACCCGGTGCAAAACCTTTAGTGACAAGTCCTTCTCAGTTGGTGCCCCCAGATTTTGGAATGCCCTCAGTCCCTACTATGATTAAATTATCAGATACTTTTGCCACTTTTTAAACTCCTCTCAAAACACATGTTTTTAACCATTTATACAATTAACTTTTTGTTATCATTAGAGTCCTGTGCAGCCTTGATTTATATCATATTTTTAATTTTAATTTTTGTTTATTTATTTATTTCTATTTTACTTTATTTTATTTTTAAAGTTGTAACTATTTGTACTCTTTCTATACCAAAGTTTTTATTGACCACTTTTAATTTCTCATTTACTTTAATCTTGTTTTAGTCCAAGTTAGTTTGTTTTGCTTATTATATTTGCTTTAGTTTTTAGTTTTAGTTTTACATTTTTTTATATTTAGTTTGATATATTTTTTTTTATTATTTGTACAGCGCCATAGATTATGTTTTGTTATGTATTTTATAAGTGTATTAATAATAACAATAATAATAATAATAACAACAATAACAATAACAATAATAATAATAATAATAAACAATAACAATAATACTACTACTACTACTACTACTAATACTACTACTACTACTAATAATAATAATAATAATAATAATAATAATATAATAATATCAATAATAACAATAATAACAATACTACTACTACTAATAATAATAATGATAATAATAATAAAAATAACAATGATAATAATAATAATAATAATAATAACAATAATAATAATAATAACAACAATAATACGGATCTGTCAAAACCTTGAATATCGCTTTCATGAATAGGATTTTTTCAATACCTCGTGTTTTTTCCCCTTCTATCCTTTGTCCTTTCCAATAAATCCAAAATCCAATGAAGATGAACCATGTCATAGCTACCAATTAAAAGCAAGGACTTGAAACATTTAAATCTTTAAACGAGCCACTTCCCATACCCTCAAAGAAGAAGAACAATTACGGTATTGATTTTAAGAAAAGCACAGTTTACGATGTTAAAGGTCTATGGGCGATAGCCAATGTCCTGTATTGATTGAAAGACTATCAAATCCCAGCAGATTAGTTTTGGAAATTTGAAAACAGCACTTTTAGTTTTGAGTTATGGCTTGTGTGGTAAGTTTTTAATTCATGCAAAATTTGTAATTAATGACCAGACAGACAGTTCAAAATCTTTATGTAATTCTTGAAATTTTCTTTCAGGAATCTTAGTCCCTAAAAATGATGAGAAAATCTATTCCTGCTAGAGTTTTATTGGGGCATGGCAGAAACTTTTGGTCAGAATGTTCTGCACCACTTCAAACAATAGACATCTAAAAAACAAAGGATACATAGAAGACTAAAATCAGAGGACTCTGTAGAGCGCATACCCCTATTTATTCCCCCATCAAGAAAAAAATCTACCTCAGAAACCCTAGGGCCCACCAGGTGCCCACCAGGCTATAACCACAAACAATCTCTTTCTCACTGTTGATCTGTATTGTAATTTGCATTCTAAACACTTCAGGATCTAACCTCTTATCATTGTTTTCAGTTTTATTCAGACTAAGCATTCATTGTCTGAGCTTGATTCTGCCAAGGTTTACATTCCATCATTTTCCCTTCATGCAAGAAGTTTTGATTCTTTTTGATACAGAAACCACTTATCTGGTTTTCTTAAGAATCCAGAAAATTAATTGTGTTGAATTCTTTTCAGCACATGATTTAATTGTTTAGGACATTCCATTGGAATCCAATGAAAAGTTTCAACTATCAAGTCTTCACAGATCTCATCTTAAAACATCCCCACCCCTCAATTTCTGCTTTTCCCTGTTCCAATAAGTCCCAAATATTTATCACTTCTTCCTGAAACAGTAACAAAACCACACACCAAATTCGATCAAAATCCAATCAACAGTTATTGAGATATCTTTATGACAGAAAAACAGACAAACAGGGGCGAAAACATAACCTCCATCCAACTTTAGTTGTCTAAGGTGTAAAAACCAAGATCGCCCTGAAATGCATCGCAAAATTTGCGATTGCAAGTTTAATGGATTTGTTGCTACTGTTCTATGAGGGTTTTAAAACAATTTGGATAAGGGTGCCTTTCACGTCCAATTACCTGTAAGTACAAAATGGTGCGCTATTAGTTATCATTTATTCTGAGACTCGTAGAGATTCAAAGAAACAATATATTATAGACAACCTAATGTTTGGGGATTGATATTTACTCTCTTGTATCAACTTTCTTTGCGGTGGAAGGGAATCTATATATAGACATCCACAACAGTTTTGGAAGATGTACCTTTGCCCGCCCAGCATTCTTAGCAGATAGGCCTGTGCTATCATCAATGCATGTTTACCTCTGCCAACGAAGTTGGACGGAGCTAGGTTGTTTTTGCCTCTTGTTTGTTTTTTTGCTTTTTTTTGTCATCAAGATATCTCAAGAACTGATGATTAGATTTGAGACATATTGGAACAGGGGAAGGGTGAAAATGGAGGGGTGGGGACATTTTAAGGTGAGTTCGTCTGTCATTAGAATATTTCAAGAACTGATGATTGGATTTGAATCAAATTTGGTGTGTGGTTTTGTAACTAGTTAAGGAAGAGGTTATTTGGGAAGTATTGGAATAAGGAAAGGGCAGAAATTGAGGGGTTGGGATGCTTAGGGAAAGACATAGAAACTTGAAACTTTCCAATGGAATGTGGTGAACAATGAATTCACAGACCCCTAGCCTTGTTGTTTCACAGAGGCGATCCACCCTGCCCCTCTGTGGGCCTGCCCTGCCCCCCTGGGTGTCCGCCCTGCCCCTTTGGGGTCCGCTCTGCCCCTCATGAGAACAAAATGTATTTTTTATTTTGTTACATATAAAAAAAAAAATAATAGCTTTTGTTATATATTTTACTTAATAATCTGAATTAGCCTCATGATACACAGATACAGAACCCAGAATGATAGACTGTTCCTTATCGGTCAGAATAGCTTCATTCTCAGATGTATGATTATAGCTAAAATCCCAAAGCTTCTTCACTAGGGGATTGAGCCTTAAGGGTGTCCCTGGACTCCACGCTGAAAAGATGCAGCGTTTCGCGCACGCATATATTGTGCCACTCAACAAGTCTAGCACCCTGCCCCTTTTAAAATCAAGCTACCGGTCTGAATTCATACCATGAAAAAACAAAAAAAACAATCAATTTTCTGGACACAAAAGATACTCAAATCAAATGGTCTCTGGAATCAAAGAAAATGAAAGTACTGGTTTCTGCCATGAATGGAAAATGATGGAATATGAATCTTGAATGAAAGGAACTCAACCACTGGATGCTTAGCCTGAATGAAACTAAAAACAATGATATGGCCTTGGCAGATCAGTCAGAAGATAATTCTCAAGTGTTCAGAATGCAAATGATCATTAGAGATCAAAACTTGGAAATGAATCTTGATGGGTCTAGGATTTCTGAGGTAGATTATAGTGGGTATGGTTATCGAATGAACTCTTGAAATTATTCTAGGCATGTTGGAATTGCAATGGGGTGGAGGTATGCACTCTAGAGAGTGCTAATATTCTAGTTTCGCTTGTTTTCCTCTAAAAGTACTTAATGTGCTACAAGGGTGTTTCAGCTGATGTCATGAGGTCACGTGACCTTGCTTTCATCGCCAATTTGTCAGGAAAGAACACTGTCATCTGCTGTTCACTTATTTAAACTTACAAACATTTCCATGTTGTTATATATTTTTGCAAGATAATTATGCTGGGATCTTGCTGTGTGGTTGGTTGCACTAATAGATGTGTGCCGGGGAATATACAGACATTTTCTCGATTTCCATCTGATCTTGATCGATGTTCGAAGTGGGTTTCTGCTGTACGACGCAACAGCTACTGTTCCAGTAGGATTTGTAGCAAGCACTTTATATCACGTATGTAGGCTTCGTCTGCATTTAACGAACAATCAGAAGTTACTCTTTGTACACCAGATGAATATATAAAACGTAAGGAAAATATGAAGTTAAATTGAAAATGAACAAAAAACTGCAATCAGTAAAAGTTCGCTAAACTGGCAAGTTAGCATGCAGCATGTTTGTTGTATGTGTGATGTGACTCAGAAGACGCATGAAACTCAATGACGCTTTCCCTGCAAAATGGCTTCCAGGTAAGTTACGGGATGAAATCCCTCTATAAGAGCATTATGCACTATTGTCAGTGCATAGGCTATTATTAATATTAACATGAATACGGAATATGATGAAAATTTCAGAATAATGATTTTCCAGAAATATCGAATTTTGAAATTGCCTGTAAAATAAAATTCTTACCATAATCGCCTTAAAAACTGATTTAATATGAAGTAAATGCAGCTCAGAGTTGCCACACTTGGTCCTTGGAACAAACTTGGAAGTTCAAATACTGAAAACACTGGCTTATGAAGTAAATGAATTTTGTGTGCAGTGCAGATAGTATTAACTAGTAGAAAAAAAATGTGAAAACTGAAAGAAGTTAAAAAAAAAAAAAAAGAGATTTAAAAACAAAAATGATGGCTGGTCATATGGTGAGCTAAGCATAAAAAAGTCAGTAAATACATACAAAAGAAACTGAAATTTGTGCTTAATGACCCAAAAGATGTTCTACACGAAATATCAACAAACAAAATGATATTTAGAAAAGGAAAAATAGAAATTTGATACAGAAAGGCAGATGTTACAATGGGAGTTAAGATAAATAAGGGTTAGCTTACATGTTCCATATGGCTCCACGGCCAATTAGATTAACATTTTCTGCCATTTTAATGATTTACACTTTTTAATGGTTAATAAAGCAATTTATATCTTGTGCAGATCAAGTAGAATTGTTCCATAAGGGATTATTTACAGCTATGCAATTTGCTTCAGTGAACATTAATACAAATATTGAGTTTGCAGGGTTTGGTTTTATGATAATCACATTTAAATGGGATAACTTGACAGCTGCTGAAATGGAGCATTTATCACACACAAAAGGGGTGCAGCTTATGAGGGGTGCCTAGAACCCATCATTTCAGTCGTAAAACTACTGTAGTAGGTAGGGTGTTATGATATGGGTAAATGAGATACCAATTATCATGGACAAACATATGGTTATACAACATATCACTATATCGTCGGAGTTGGAATTAATTATAAAATTTCCCATGGTTCTAAATAAAGGGGTTCAAAAATCTTCTCACGAAAAACGAAAATCGTGAGAGAATTAATATTAATGAAGTGAATACATCTTTATATACTTCCCTCTTTTACAATTTAATGTACTTTTCATCGGACAATTACAGTACATAACATGGGGGACGTTTTTAGAGCAAATATTTACCACATATAGTGTTGTTTACTCAAGAAATCTATTTTTAAAAAAAAATATGTTTTAAATTCCAGCAAATTCCCAATTTTCCCGTGGTTATAACCGGCAGAACCATACATTTTTTCCAGCTCTGTATATTGTGATATTAATGCTATGATTATTAATTTTGAAAAAAAAAATTGCTTGGTTTTCAGCATGTAGATTTCATTTATCCCATAACAGTTATGGAAAGGAAGCATAAAAGAATCAGATATGTTGTGATCACTTACAATCTCATGCATTTGCAATATTTCTGAAACTCTGTTTCACAACTTTTTGCTTTACTATGCAATAAAAATGGCATATCACGGTATGTTAGTGAGGGTATTTTTGATATCATGGAGAAAAGAACATCACGATATTGCAAAAATAAACACATTGTAACAGCCGTAAAAATCAACTAGTGAAGCCTATTTTGAATGTTTAATAATGTATGACTTGTCTTTCATCAGAGAATACAAACATTCAATCAGATCAGAGAGGACCCTGACCTGACTGACTATACACCACTTCAAACTTAATTTAGCTGAACATAATTACTTCAGTACTTTAACCAATGAGCTGCTGGTGGTATTTTCCCTTTGTTACCCAACCACTCAACTGCACTTGCTCAACGGAATGTGTATTACCTTTCATGTATAATAAACATAAGATTTAGCTTTGCAGGGCAATTTTCTTCATACAGGCCGCATGGTCCCATATGTGCTGTGTGTGAATTGTGAAGTCAATAAGATTCCCCCAGCATACAACATGGACACATCAATATTAGCCATGTGACATTATTTGAATTAAGTTTTCCTGAAAGTGCCAATTCAGGTTTGAAATGGCCTTTTGAGGCAACAGAATGAAGTAAGGAATTAAATTTGATCTTTTTTTTTTTATATTTTTTTATTAATTGTTTTTATTGTCAGAAATACAAATAATTTCTTTGATTTCTCCTCTTTATATCTATGATAAATTCACATAAGCTCAGCATTCTGCAAATTGCCTAAAAATCTAACATACGCAAAAATGGTTGATCAAGATCAAAATCCACTTACCGAAAAAAAACTTTTCACGATTTTGAAACAAATATTTGGTTGCACTCAGTCATGCCTTCTGTTGTGTTGTATTGATGTACTGCATGCTAAGGTATGTATCTGTATTTTATTCGGCTGCACTTAGTCATGCCTTCCGTTGAGTTGTGGACTTGTGGTTGCCTGGAGGGCACATTAACTTGTAAAACAACTTGCCTGGACATCAATATTAGTTGTTCTGGGCGTCTGGACAGGCAATTTGTCAAACCCTGCATGAGCTTTATATTTACTTATCCAGATATTCATCAAAGAAAAATTTAAGTTTTGTTTTTTGGGCAAAACCCCAAAGCTTGTGCACCAATGCACCCTATCATTGTTCTACCCCAACATGATCCTACCATCGCCTTGGATCAATGCAAGTGACTGCTGTCAGATTTAGTGAGCATTCTTACACCAAAAAAATCAACAGATCAGATCGTCAGCGGTGGGATCTAATCACCAGCTCGAATTCAGGTGAGAACACAGTCTAAAAGTTTACTATAATTCTCAAGCACAAAAACAATGATGATTCTGAACTAATGCACTTGTCAATTGTGTGACTCACCCCTACAGCCCCAGACAAAGTGAGTCATTGCACAAACATGGGTGACCAAAACATGTACACTGACGCACCCGTCACTGATAATTTCCTTTGAAATGACTTGCACCCAAAACACACTTCTTTACAAAGTCAGTAGGTTTGAAGTAAATTGAATCACTGCAGTCACTCTGGTGACTGACAATTTGGTACATGTGAGTCACTGTTTGAGATGTCAATGACTCGCATTTGACTGACATTGCCAGGGGTAGTAGGGGTGAGTCATTCAACTGACAAGTTCATAACAGATTTAATAATATTGCATTCTTTAAACCTCGTTCCAAACTGTTCACCGCTTCATTTGTCATTCCCCTCTTTTCCAACTCACCGTTTAGATTTACATTTCCAAAATTCTGACATTTTCTGTTTTTTGTTTTACATCCATTCCATTAGATATTTCTGATTGTAATAAAAAACAGATTCCTGATGTGAAAAGCTGTCATCCTTGACAACATTAAAATCATCATCCATGAACTACCCTTAAGAGAGAAGCTCCAATCATCTAAAATTCAAGCAATTCAATCCATAGCAAACAAAAGGAGAGCTGCTTCTGTTTTCAAAACGTGAAAAAGGTAGCAAAGAAATCTACATTTTGCAATTTTCAAATTGAAATCTACCACTCAATCATTATTTTTGGCAAAAGCGAGCAAGTTTCTTGTCAAATTTGTCACAAACTGACCTACGTCCCACTGCACTATCTCTCAGCGGAAATAGTTATCAGCAAACTTCATTAGGTACAAATTCCTCCAAGGGATATGCCTTTTTTACTTTGTTTAAAAGATGAAAAAGGAAATATAGACGAATAATGGCACTGACCGAAAAGAAAAATTAATGAGAAACAGCCAGATTGGGGATTTTGACTGAAAATGAGGATTGGTTCCCTGATTCTTGGCATGATAAATTATCGAGAACCTTGATGAAATAATTCATAAGATAAAAAGCAGAAGATTTCACTGATAACCGTGAATGCTCCTGCGAACGAGTCAAGATTTTTTTTTTTTTTTTTTATCTTGACGAGACGAGAAGCAAGGTTTGTATATTAAAACCTGCAAAATGTGGGCATTCTGCTTGATTTATTTCACAAAATAAATGTTCTGACAAAATAAAAAAACAAGAGTTTGTGATGAGCAATGCAGGCAACTAAAAGGCATAATGCTTAAATTAGCAAAGTAGTTTTGCAGAACTTAAAATGCATATTAAGTGCAGTAGCCCAGTGGTTAGGGTGTTGGTCTCGTACTCAGAAAGGTACTCGGATCGAATCTCAGCCAGGGCGCTGTACTGTGTCCTTGAGCAAGACACTTTATACCATTTGCTCCAGTTCACTCAGCTGTGAAATGAGTACCAGTTTTGGCTGGGGAGTTAACCTGCGATGGACTGGTGTCCCATCGAGTGAAGTCATGTACTCTCACAGGCTGAGCACCATGGAAACCACAGATAATCACCGACTTCAAAAGCTCTCGAGGCTTAAAAGAATTTAACTTTTATATTTTAAAATGTATATTATGTGATAACTAGAAAGAGGACTACAAATCTGAGCAGATCAGTTTGCCTTGGAAATGAACACATTTACTATGGCTAATCAAAATTTCATCAATTTTTAATTTATGCTAAATTCGTGATGTATGACTGGGTGGACAATGTAAAATCTGTGAGGAAATTTTTAAAAGTTCTTTCATAAATCTCAGTCACTCAAACTTTTAAAATTTGCTGTATCACTTAAAAGATTGATAATATCGACAAGTCAATGGGGATATGATTGAAACTTATAAGAAACTATCTGGCAAGTATGATGAGGAGGTATCTTATTTTTTACCTCTAATACAAGACTCTCTCACTCGTGGGCACAGTCATAAAATCTTCAAGAGAAGACCAAGGTTAAATATCAGAAAAAATAATTTCTCTTTTCGGGTGGTGGACTTATGAAACAATTTACAATGTGATGTTATTGAATCAATAAGTATTCTGGCCTTCCAGAGAAGGCTGGATAAATTTTGGATCAATCAGCCAATAAAGCACAGTTATACTGAAATCAAATCATCCAGACAACATCTTTTTGCAGAATTAGATGATTTAGAAGAAAAGCTGGAGCAAGAGGAACTAAGGGGCCTTCTACCAGAAAAAATACTATGGTTGCCTTGTATTACAAGACATCAAATTTGGCATATTGATGCATGAGATTTAAAAACAGAAAAATTATCATTATCTTGGTTTTTATAATGTACATCCCACACACCCAAGAGTTAAATTCTCAGGTAGCAGCTTAAGATCAGCACCAGGAACTACAGTAGAATTTGACTGGTCCTTGACAGGAAGTAAATGTACAACATGTTTACACACTACTCTTGAATAGTGCCCACAGATCTACTGTAGGCATGCACTGATTCTCTTGCTGTCGGGTCTGCAATTAGACCTCCTCATCCAATGAGCGCCATCAAACCATTGGTCACTTACATATCTCCCAATTTCATTTCATTTATTTGCTTCTTCACAACATTTAAACAAACAATGATAAGAATATACATATAACAATAATACAAAAAGGTGGGAAAGGAAGCTAGTACTCTAAAAAACCCTTTATGGCTTAACACGTAGGGCACTCTCTCTTAATAACAAGATAATATGACTGAATTTACTTTTGGGTATATACATAGTTGTATCTAAACAAGACTAGAGAGGAAACAAAATAAGAACTAGAACTGTCTTAAGGACAGTATTCTAGACTATTCAAAGCTAGTATAGAAAATGGGCTTATTGAGGGAAGTATATACAGAAATAGGGTAGCAAGGGCAGATGATTTCAAATTACTTGAGCTTTGAAAGATGCACTTACATTTTCATTTGCCCTACAAGCTTCAAAATATCTTCCAAGTTTTCCCAGATTCTCTAAGACAAAAAGGCCCAAGTTTACCTCACCCAATAACTCAGAAAACATGTATGACCTAGCAGTCTTTATAACTACAACACCTCTTTTAGTTTATCAAATGAATAATAGAGAAAAGAGAGGCCCGACTTGCCAATGTCAACGAATGAATACCATTCAACCGTAATACAACTTCCAATTTAAGAAAATATGTATCAAGCAAAGTCAAGCAGCATGAAAAATGTACAATAAACAGTAAAGCAAAATTATGCGAAGCAATATTGCTAAACGTATGACAAACTGAACATTGGAAACGATACAAATCCCCTCACCGCTAATAATGCATATTCCAGACTGTCCCACATTCTATCCCAACCTGTCCCAAATGTCATTCCACGTCTCTACTCCATGCAATCACACCTGAAAACCAGATACTACTGTATGTCATTCCACCACTTGCATGACCCACATGTCATCATAAATGAAAAATGACCTCTTTGGGAGAACTGCATATGCTTTCCTCTGCTCTGTCTGTAGATAATAAAGTAAAGTAAAAAAGGGGCACTTCATTTATTTTTTTAAGTCTTCGATTAACTAGAACGGTAAATACCGTCATGGTTCGCATGCCCATGCAAATTGACACGCAAATTTTATGACCCGCCCAATTATAAAAATGGCATCTCATACTAAGTCCCACATGGCATCCCATGTACCACATGGCATCTCACCCCATATCCCACATGGCATCTCACATGGCATCCCACATGGCATCCCACATGGCATCCCATCCCATGTCCAACATGGCATTCCACCATATCTTCCACATGGCATTCCACCCCATGTCTTACATGACATCCCATGTCCCACGTGGCATTCCATCATATGTCCCACAGGGCATCCCATCCTATGACCCACATGGCATTCCACCCTATGTCCCACATCCCATGTACCAAATGACATCCCACCTCATGTCCCACATGACATCCCATGCCTTGTTCCACATGGCATTCCACCATATCTCCCACATGGCAAACCACCATACAGTGTCTCACATGGCATTCCACCATATACATTACGCAGTGCCCTGTACATTACGCAGTGCCCTGTACATACGACGGCAAATTTACAAAATACGGCGGCAAATTTACAAAATTCAAGGGCTTGTCGTAACCAAATATGCCAGACAAAAAATTATAATGCAACCTCTGTATACCAATGTCGCAATAGTTTTCTCCACGATAATCAATACATTATACAGCCATATCATGACAACACTAGTACTACCATGTAATGCAACTAGCACTCCTTCCAGTAACAAATGCTTTAGGGTTTAAAAACTAAAGGAAAAGTAACTGTTAGTGACTTCACCTTAAAGAGTAATTTCATAGTCAGCAAATTTTGAAATAAAATCATTTTCTCTTTGCAAAACACCTATGGATATGACAGCATATGATGAGTATTTTGGTTCAAAATTATTGCAAATCAAAATTTTCATTCTATAAATACACATACAGTACAGAGACAACAGTACATAGAGACAACATAAGTTCAATTGTTATAAACTGTTTGCAAATTATGAAGGTTTTCAATAAATAACATCAAAAGACTTTAAAAATTGACAAATTTGGATGAAAGCATTTGAAACATGACGCTTCCCCCATCCTCTAAAAATCTGCTATGATGGCCATCCCAACCACCTACAGTAAAAAAAAACTAGTCTGTATCTAAGAGTGCATATCCACGGAGCTGTTATTTGAAACAATTCCATGGTATATTGTATCTCCAAAAATAGGCCCCAGTACCCCTGATTACGGCACTCTTCAATTTATTGAATAGTTTACACTTTTAAGCTCACGCCAGGGAAAGCATGTGTAAGTTACCTTTGACTTGTTTTCAGTGTGGACACAAGGAATTTTCGCAAATGGGGACACGGCTCACACAGTGCCCTCCTCCCCAGCTCCCTCCTCCTCTGAGAGTCAAGCGTGGACAGGATACCAAACAAAAAAATATTGGATGATGGGAAGCCATGTTGACAAATTGACTGGTTCTTTTGACTTTTGGGTGAGTCAAGAGAAAAAAAAAAGGGTCAAAGTCATAGAAGTAAAATTATATCAAAACAAAAAATAGAAAGATGTGATTTAAGAGCATGTGACTAAAAGGTTACCTGATATTTATCACATGAAAAGTCCAATGCTTTTCTTGCTATAGGTATTGCTTTGGCAGCTAAGTTGTGTTCTCACTTGTATATGAGCTCATGATCAGAATCCACTGCAGGCGATCAGATCAGTGAATTTTGTACGGTGAGATGCTCACTGGATCTGAACACAGTCACTTAATACTGATCCTAAGCAAGGGTAGGATTATGATCCAGAGCAGGTGATCTGATCCAAAGAAAGTGATAACACGTCCTAAGAGTATGTGACAACAGACAAAATGAGCATTTAAAGACCAAAAGTTACCTCAAAAATTAAAAGCCTATCTTGCAGGCAACAATATAACAATTTTCTGGTTAGTATGAATAATAAAGTGACCTTATAACAGTCTAGTGCTCCTTTAAGTGTCCTTGGCGTGTGACCATACAGTACTTTGTAATATGTGTATGACCATACAGTACCTTGTAACATGTGTGTGGCCATACAGTACCTTGTAACGTGTGTGTGACCATACAGTACCTTGTAAGACGTGTGCGACCATACAGTACCTTGTAAGACGTGTGACCATACACTACCTTGTAACACGTGTATGACCATACAGTACCTTGAAACGCATGTGTGACCATACAGTACCATGTAACACGTGTGCGACCATACAGTACCTTGTAACACGTGTGACCATGCAGTACCTTGTAACATGTGTATGACCATACAGTACCTTGTAACATGTGTGTGACCATACAGTACCTTGTAACACGTGTGCGACCATACAGTACCTTGTAACACGTGTGTTACCATACAGTACCTTGTAACATGTGTGCGACCATACAGTACCTTGTAACACGTGTGCGACCATACAGTACCTTGTAAAACGTGTGTGATCCTACAGTACCTTGTAACACGTGCGCGACCATACAGTACCTTGTAACACCTGTGACCATACAGTACCTTGTAACACGTGTGCGACCATGCAGTACCTTGTAACAAGTGTGTGACCATACAGTACCTTGTAACACGTGTGCGACCATGCAGTACCTTGTAACATGTGTATGACCATACAATACCTTGTAACATGTGTGCGACCATACAGTACCTTGTAACACATGTGTGACCATACAGTGCCTTGTAACACGTGTGTGATCATACAGTACCTTGTAAAACATGTGTGGCCATACAGTACTTGTAACACATGTGTGACCATACAGTACCTTGTAACACGTGTGTGATCATACAGTACCTTGTAACATGTGTGCGACCATACAGTACCTTGTAACACATGTGTGACCATACAGTACCTTGTAACACATGTGTGATCATACAGTACCTTGTAACACGTGTGACCATACAGTACCTTGTAACACGTGTGACCATACAGTACTTTGTAACACCAATGGCAGCTCACTCCTGTCCTGCTCCCAGATAGAAAAATGTGCTGTTTTTTTTTTTTTTAACCTTGTTTTTGACCCAGAGTTCCTACAAAACTTGTAGTTTTCTTCAAAATAGTAAGAAATATTGAGGAGTTCTGTAAATCAATGTTTTAATTTCAAATAAAATTTGACTTTTTTTTTTTTATATTCGTGTGGAAATTTTTAGTTTAAGATCAGGTCTGCATACATGTAACTCTTGAAGAAAAAAGACTGAACTTGCCTTGACCTATAATTCCAATCTCAATATTCCCAAAGTCAAAAACTAATTAACTACCGTACTGCATGTCTTTCAAAAATTAAACTATAGTTCATAGAAAGTCTTAGAAGGTATTTGTATATTTTAATGATTTCAATCGGCACAGATCTATGCTAAAACATCAACAGTCTGATAACATTTAAAAGTTTTCCAAACAGTTATGCACTCTATAAATATCTCCCATCTTCTAAACAACTTTATCAGTCTTTTCTGTGCGATGGTTTTATATTCACAAAATTAAGTGTTACAAAGTAACTAACTGTCAATATTGTTCTTTAAAAGCTGTGCATTAAAACAGATGGAAAGCTATTGAAGAGGACGGCAAGTAGAGAGATAACTTATCACTCCAGTCAGAACTCTCCCATAGAACAGATGTTTGCTGCGAGAGCGATCCAAGACGAAAATGTTTGGTATTATAGCAATTTGCAGAATTTGGACTCTCTGGGTTTTAATGAGATTGGTACAGTAAACTTGTGTTTGGTTGGGGTTCTGAAACGAACGTGCGTAAGTGTAAGAATACATACACATACATACAGCACAACTGGCTGGTCTCCGAGTGACATTTTTTGTCCATATTAACGGCAATGACAGGAAAAGACACATGCGGGACTTGGCGGAATTGGTATATTGAGGCTTCTAGAGGGGTAGAAAAATGCATTATTGCAGAAATGGAACACAGCAATCCTTCATTGTCAGTTATGTTGACTTAATATGGTTGTGTTAATGTCCTGTCACATTGCGTGGCTGTAAAGCACTCGTAACCCACATAAGATAACAATATCATTATATAAATATTAAAGGAAATGACAGCTTCAAGGCAATCTGTCTGTGATTATTTGACAAAATCGAAATACTGTAGTTTAAAGAGAATCTTTTCAATTTCTAGATTTGTTTCAAAGCAAAATGACAACAGGTACATGTAGGACCCATGTAAGGGGATTGGGTGGGGAGAGTAAAGGATAAATATAAGAGGGGTGGGGAGGGAGAGAAAGTGAGGATAGGGGTGGTTCGAGTTGAGAGGGGGAGAGGAGGAGCATGAGTGTTGGTATGGGTGGGATGAGTTAGGAGGGGTTTGACAAGTGGGAATAAGGAAAGGGATGTAATGTGCAGTAATTTACCACATTGTGCAAACCAATCAAATGCTCAAACAGCAAGTTCTGATCCTCTTACACTGTAAGTCTATATAATATATTTCTTTAAAAGTTGTCAAATGCGATACAATGCAATATTGTTTTTTTTTGTTTTTTTTAAACAAATCCAGTGATCACAAATATGATAATGGCAATTTGTCAAATTGTAATTCTTTCGAATGGTTCTAAAAATCATTGATACTGTAGTTTTTGTGGGAGATTTACATAAACAAAAATCCAAAAAAGGCTATAAGTATTACAGGGGCGTTAAACACATGTCCAGTCAATTATCTACATTTTCCAGAATCATATGATCCATCAATTCCCAAAATATTATGATTCATCTATTTACAAATTTGTAATTGGTTTTCCAAATACTGTAATAGTGCACAGTAGAGTTTGTATTATTCCGACTTTCTTGATACAAAATTTCAAAAAGCAGAAGAATAAAAGGTAATGATTTTGTAAAATTGTTGTAAAAGGCAACTAAAAATGTTTCTTACAATTCTATTTGATTCCTACAATATTTCTCAATTGCCTTCAGCTATCTTACCCCTGCAATACTACATTTCACACTTACAGAAAACATTCAAACTTTGATCACATTTCTAACATTTAAAGATTGCAATACTGTATCTTTACTACCCAAAGAGTAGATCTCTAAATTTGATGTGATAAATAAGCAGTAATTTGGTTTGTTTTGGTATAATTTTTGAGCATTTCTAAATTTCTGAAATACAACCCACACACTGCATCTGTTACCACACAGATTATTCAAAATACACTAGAATTATCCCAAATCCATATCTTTAAGGAATTTAAAATGATGCTGGTTAAAGCCAAAACAAGCGAACACAAAAAAAAAAAAAAAAAATCCTCAGTGTTGGGCCTCAAATTCATCAAATGAATTTAACAAATCACAAATTTCATAAACATTCCATATCCAAAGCGCATTCATTAAGTCAGGACGGCATTTAATGCTAAATTGTATTACTCAACTCATATTTACGGCTCTCCCAGTGCTCTACATTCTGGGTGACGTCAACTAATAATTCATCTTTTTCCCTACGAAACCATAGCAATATGCAATAACACAAAACAAAAATGTAAACTGTGATATTTTCAGTAAGGTGACAAAAGCGAATTAATTAAAATTGGGCTTTTATTCAACACTGCATGTAAGCATGTACAGTATGTATGCTGTTTCTTTAGGGTTCAGTTTTGTCATAAAGAATTGTCTTACCAAGAAAACATTTTTACGGACCATAGCTTTGCTGTTTTAAAGGGGCAACCCACCGCGCTTCTCTGTGGGCCCGCCCTGCCCTGGGGTCCACCCTTCCCCTCATCAGAAAACAATGTATTTTATTTTTAAATTTAATTTTTTTTAAAGTTAATAATCTTAATTAACCTCATTAAAATGAAACACCTAACATGGATACAGAACACAGAATGATAGCATAGTAAGCAATTGTCCTGTTTGGCTCATGAATGGTCCTTATCAATCAGAATAATTTCATTCTGAGGTATGATTATAGCTAAAATCCCAGAGCTTCTTCACCATGGGATTAAGCCTTAAGAGGGCCCCTGGACTCCACGCCAAAAAGACGCAGCGCTTCGTGCGCGCATTAAAGTGCCCCTCAACAAGTCTAGCACCCTGCCCCTTTTTAAATCAAGCTAGGAGTCTGACACATAATTTGTTGCTACAAGGATTCCAAATCTTTGGTAATTATTCGTAGCCTTGATGTTTAAAGCTACCTGACCTTTTTGTGCCTTGACCTTCTTTACACTTCTAAAGGCCTCCAGAAACTTTTGGATAAAATCCAATTTGCTTGATAGCTGGACAAAACAGTTTCAAGGGCATGCTCACATTTCATCATTATAATCTTAGCAAATGTTGCAACTGCAGAAAGTATGATGCAGGAAATATCAAAACCATGTTGCTTTACGCAAATAATTGACTTTTATCAATTTCCCACAAGGTGACTGGTATCATACATTTACAGCGTGTTCTCACTAAAATCAGGGTTGGAAAAACCACTCGCCACAAAAAAAAAAAAAAAAAAAAAAATTGTAGCGAGTTGAAATAGTTGTATAGCTAGGTTGTATAAATGATTGGCGAGTGACTTTTTTTTGTAATTTTTCCAACCCTGACTTTAATATGAGCTCTCGATAAGACCAGGGAGACTGCCGGTTCAGACCCACTGCAGGAGAATGGAGATCTGATATCTATACTGTAAGAATGCTCACCGCATCTGATCCCAATCACTTGATACTAGGGGAGAGTAGGATCATGACCCGGAGCAGGCAATCAAATCCACTGATGATACAGACCCCTAGCTTTGCTGTTTTACAGGGGCGGCCCGCCCTGCCCCTCCATGGGCCTGCCCTGCACCCCTGGAGTATGTCCTGCCCCCTGGGGTCTATCCTACCCCTGGGGTCTGCCCTGCCCCTCATGAAAGAAATATGTATATAAGGATTTTTTTAGATTTCTATTTTTTAAACTTAACAATCTTAATTAACCTCATAAATGAATACCTTACATGGATACAGAACACAGACTGATAGCATAGTAAGCAATTGTCCTGCTTGGCTAATGAATGGTCCTTATCAGTCAGAATACTGTAGTTTCATTCTGAGGTATGATTATAGCTAAAATCCCAGAGCTTCTTCACCATGAGCCTTAAGGGCTCCATGCCAAAAAGACGCACCACTTCGCGTGCGCATTAATGTGCCCCTAAACAAGTCTAGCACCTACCCCTTTTTAAATCAAGCTAGGTGGTCTGTGATATTCTCAAAGAAAGTACTGTAGGTGGACGCAACCAATGAACTGCGATCAGGTTAGTCATGTAACATCCTATTATATCTTATTCACTTTACAAGAACAGTTTATCTGCTCCTTTTTTTCCACGGTTTTTTTAATGACCCACATTTAACTTCTGGTTCTTCTTCTTACTCATGCCCCATGATCAAATCACATGCAGTGGTTCTGATTGTAACCTCGTTCTAAATTGAGCACACATGACTAAGCATGACATTGTTTTTCGATCAAGATTTTTGTTGGGGAATCATGATCCAGAGATAAGTGAAAACACGGTTAAAAGAAAGCGATGCAAGTCACAGAAGAAAAATAATTTCAAAGATTTCAAAATAAGTAATTCCTTTAGAACTTCAAAAAAAAAATCGAAAAGCTCACTTAAATCCCTTATATGCACCAGCACTGAAAGAATATCTGACATGAACAGTGGTATTTAAATTTATTTCAACCCACAATCCTGGTCACAATAGTTGGAACAAAAGCTACTTCTCTCAATCAATGTTGAAAGTCACACTTCCCAGGTTTCTTACTAAACATTAAAAGGGTGGGGGAAAATGAATTTTAAAATTTGAGCATTTTGTCCCAATCCATTTGACCATGATTACTGAATATGGATGGGGCTGATGAGCCTGTGATCAAATGAAAACACATGACAATGTTTTTTTGTACAATCAGTGATTTATTGGAGATCAGTGTGAACACAGCCTTGATGTAACTCAGCTAGCACAAATATGCTACAACTACTGTAGTTCTCTTCTACTTCCATGTTCTAAATGGCACTTCCCTGGTTTCAAGCAGACATGTTGGAAAATTGAATCCAAAGTACATGTTTAGAGAAAACTAATAAGAAAGAAATTTACATGTACAGTACTTCTTCAATTCTGGTTGAGTCTGTCCAGACCAAAATGTATGGGCAGAGAGTTATCACAAATAACCAGACATTGCAAATGATACACATCCCCCTCACTGCTAATAACATGCTTTCCATCCTCTGTCACACCTGCCATCCCACCCTCTTGTTCCAAATATCGTACGTTGCTACTGCCCTCCCTACAGGAAATCATACATGAAATCCAGATACCATTCCACAACATGACATGTATGCTATCACACGTACAATTAACATGACATCCCACCATATGCCTTGCCACCCTATCCCATATACCATGCCACCCTGTCCCATATCCCATGCCACCCTGTCCCATATCCCATGCCACCCTGTCTCATATACTATACCACCCTGTCCCACATGCCATCCCTCCCTGTCCCATATACCATGCCACCTTGTCCCACATCCCATCCCTCCCTGTACCATATGCCATCCTACCCTGTCCCACATACCATCCTTCCATGTATCACATGCCATCCCACCCTGTCCAACACGCCATTTCATCCAATCTCACATGCTATCCCATCCTGTCCCATATGCCATCCCACCTGAATCCAGAGGACATGCCATCCTGTCTCACATGTCATTACTCTTGTCCCCCATGCCATCCCACCTTGTCCCAAATTCCATCCCAGCCTGTCATAAATGCCATGACACTACCTTGTTTCACATGCCATGCCACCCTGTCACAAATGCTATCCCACCATGTCCTATATGCCATGACATCCTGTCCCACATTCCATGGTACCCTGTCCCACATGCCATCAAAACCTGTCCCACACTTACCTACCATCCCCCGTCACCGCCCATCCCCTTCATCTACAGTACAATCCTTCATTCACCTGCCATCCTCTATTGCCCAACATGCCCCATTCACCTACCATTCACCATTCACCTACCATTCCCCATTCACCTAACATCCCCCATTTACCTACCATCATCCATTCACATACTACACCAACCCACCTTTTGCCATCCACTCATTTACCAAATATACTCTTAACCAACTCATCACTCCAACCTTCACTATAACCTCCACCAATTCCATTGTACTACTGCCATCCCACCCCCACCCCCTCTCCCGCCTTAACTTAAATCTGACACTTCCAATAGAAACATGCTCAATGTTCCCCCTTATAAACCAGATAGAGCTGATCTTTCTACCAAATCAGAATGAAAATTCAGTACAGTTTAATGTGCAGATTATCAATAAGTCTATTATGTGTCCACTCTATTCAAGCGAAAACATTTTTTTATATTATATGCATTCACAAGACACTTTATTCTAAATTCCATTTAGTCGTCAGATCTATTATTCAACTTTGAAAATTCAGTAAAGATTAATTTGCAGATTATCATAATTCTATTATGTGTCCCTCTATTCAAGCGAAGACTTATTGTTTTTTTGCTATTCATTCGCAAGATACTTCATTATAAATTCCATTCAGTCATCAGATCTATTAATAAACTTTTTTCATTCCAGAACAAATTCTTTAATTGCTGTTATTTATGTCTGGAATGCATTTGTTCTCCTTTATATAAATTTCTTTTAATATAAATAATTGTAATTCTATTGCTAGGGCAGCAATCTTTTGTTCCGTAGGAGCTGAACAATGAATGAGGCAGGACGGACAATAGATGTGGACGGCTGGACAGCCGACCGGACGGCCGACCGGACACAAGAACGGACGGACAGATGGATGGATGAACAGAAAAGATGATACATCCCCTCTTCACCAACTTCGTTGGCGGATAATCGGTCGAAAACGAGAGTAGAACCACCAATTCAATTCAGCATAGATACAGAGGGAGGGATCAGGGGTTACAGAACTAAAATTTTAAAGGGACATTTAAAAAAAAAAAATGGAATATTCTAGCCCTTTCCAAAGACAGTGAAACTGGCTGGTGGTCATTAACTTTTGTGATCATGAGTCTTGACAAGAGACACTAATAACGGAATGAAATATTTTAAAATTCAACTGTTCCTCTTCGTGCTAGTCAACGTCAACCACATGACAATAATAACACCACCCTAAATTGGATTTTAAGTGAAAAATCTTGAAGCAGGTTGATGCACGAAACGACTACCAGTCAAACTTAGCCGTTTATTAAAAAAGAATGCAGAAAAAAACCAATAATGAATAAATTTGATAGTTTATTAAAAACTAACCCCTCCAAACACCCAAGACTGCATGTTGGCTTCAAAATAATTAATTGAATCAGTTTCAAGGATACTGAAGAACAATTTGCATACAAATTACCAAAATCCAAAATAAGCGACTCAAAAAAGGAAACTAGTGAAGAAATTGGATGGAAGTAAAATGACTTTTTTGATCTATTCCACGGGGAGTAGAGCTGAGAAATTTAATCCAGGATTTGGCAATAAAAGCAAAAGCTTCATTAATAATCCGTACACCATGGATATTAAAACTTAGCCTAAATGACTCAAAACACCTTATTTCTTCCTTCGATATTTGGGTGGAAATTCAATTAATGGCTCAGGTGAACGACAGAAACTCATTTTCTTTTATTTCTCAGATGTTGACGAGGCAGTAGTAATCAACATTTCCTCTACAGTCATTGCAAATGCCGCACTGAAAATAGGAAAGCTTTCAATTTGAGAAATACAGATATTGGCGGAGGAAATTACAAAAGCAATCACCAGTAATAGATTGATTTGCTCTTCATGTTTTTGTGTTATTTGTTATTTTGTTTGTTTTGCTTATGAAAATATTGCATTTAATTTCTTTGGGGGACAATGCAAGACTTTCATTTAAACAAAAATGTCATTATTGACAGAGAAATTGTAAAACAAGAACTGTCGGAAGGACAGTATGCTCGACTATTCAAAGCTAGTATAGAGAATGGGCTTATAGAGGGAAGTATATACAGAAATAGGGCATTTGAAGAAAGCGCCTCTTGAAACACAGATGGGATGAAACTGCGAGTGTCATTTTCATCCCGTTCGAAGGATACTCTCCCAAATAATACATCCCTGGTATTACCAGGGATCTGTTATTTTTCCCTGGTATTATGCAATAATAGGGCACACAGGTACTTGAGACAACTTGACAAAAAATGCTGTAATTTTATCAAACCTTAGTATTTGAACATCACAGAGTTCATACTTAAATCATTTCTACCCTGCAAACTGGTTTATTTCATTTGGTGCATAAATCGTAAAAATAGCACCATTTTCAGCAGCGTAATTCTGAGCGACTTTCAAAATCTTGCCGACCCATTCACGTAACCTCTTCCCCTTGACACTATTTCGATAAACAATACTGCAGTTTTGTCATTTCCGTTCATCAGTGCAATATACGCGTAGCGCAATGACACTTTGTGTGTAGAGGTCAGGAGTTATGCACCATCGAGCATACTTACTACATAAAGCAAACACATGCGGTACTGCAGAGCGAAAATGATATTCCAAAGATAATGGTAGGCAATAGCAATTACGAGATTTTCATACACATGAACTCATGCTTCTTTGAATATGACTCAATGAAATTATACATTGGTTACTTATGAATATACAAGAAATATACTATACAGTTTCTTGATGCCCAAAACTCCAAAGACATTACACATTTTAATGTTATTCAAGTAAAAACTCTCCTTATGTTGCTATTATACTGGGAGAAAGTTTTATTGTTGAAATGCTGCTCTTGATTTCTTAACTTTGAAATGAATTTGCGTGAAAATATGAAATATAGCATCAATTTCAATGTTCAAAGGTTAAATCTTCTAACAATTTGTCAACAAAAAAAAAAATCATAAATTTCACAACTTAAGAGGGCAAATTTTGTTCAAACACGAAGCGGAATAATTTGGAAATAAACTGGAATTTGCAACCACCACATGCAGTTACTGAAATGCCACTGACACAACAAATCAGGGTGGAGTTCTGTTTAAGGGGCGAGTTCTGTAATGGTAGTAGAGGCAAATGATTTCAAATTATTTGAGCTTTGAAAGATGCACTTACATTATTATTTGCTTTCTTCATTTTCACAACATTTTACTACAAGTTTCAAAATATCCTTTGAGTGTTCTTAGAATTTTAAGCCAAAAAAAGCTAAAGATTACCTCACCCATACAGTGACTCTGAAAACATGTAAAAGCTAACAGCCTTTATAACTATAACAATATGACTATAACACCTCTTTTAGTTCTATCGATTGAACTACAAAGAAAGGAGAGGCCCTAATTTGCCAATGTCAATGAAAGAATGCCATTAAGCCCCCTTCCAACATGTACCCTCCCCAAGCGCCTACACTTTCGCAGAACTACATCTTGAATTGTTATACAACTTCCAATTTAAGAAAATGTGTGCGTCAAGCAAAGTCAAGCAACATGAAAAACGTACAATAACATTAAAGCAAAATTATGCGAAACAATATTGCATAATGCATGACAAACTAGACATTAGAATTGATACAAATCCTCTCACTGCTAATAATGCATATTCCAGACTGTCCCACATTCCACCCTAACCTGTCCCAAATGTCATCGCACACCTACACTATACTCCATGCAATCACACCTAAAAACCAGATACTGTATGTCATTCCACCAGCACAAGCCATCACAACTAAAATTCAGATGACATCCCACCACATGCCATTCCCCCTGTCCCACATGTCGACCTACCCTGTTCCACATGCCAACCCACCCTGTTCCACATGCCAACCCACCCTGTTTCATATGCCAACGCATCCTGGCCAACCCTGCCCCACATGTACATACAAATCTACCCTGTCCCACATAAAATCCCACCCTCATCCCAATTCCTTCAGCTACTTTATTTATCATCACGTCATCTACTACCCCACTTATTGTTTATATTTCCAAACCCCTAATTCAAAATTCTTTAGAAGCAAGGAAACTTTTATTTGCTTCTTTATTCATGGCAAGACAAACATTTTGATTCCTATTCATGTGAGGAATGTCAATATTATAATAAAACTTGAAATGTGAAGTTAGTAAGTCTCGCCTGTATGCAAATAACCTACTTAATATGCACACTATACCTCACTATTAAGTGTGAACAATGCTCTTCCCATATACTGTATGATCATTTGTTTAAGCAAAATCACCACACCCACTTTAATTTAAGAGCTACCACAGATAGAAATATTTTCATTGCTATGCAAATAAGCTAATTAGTATGCACACACAATCACCTAATCATGCTCAACAGAACAGTACTGATACCCTCTAGCACCGAACCAAGATATTATCTCGTGTTAATTTTGTACGAAAGGCTATTGTTAGGCAAATTACCTAATTAATATGCACATTACACCTCACCATTAAGATCATTTGTGTAAACAAAATCCTTACCCCGCTTGAATTTAAGACATATAATTGATACAAATATTTTCAATGTTATGCAAATAAGCTAATTTGTATGCACACACAACCCCACAATCATGCTTATTTGAACAGCACCCATGTCCTCAATGCATGTGCCAAGATACATGAATGTACGCCATTCATAACTTAAGTTATGTGCTCGTGAATGTTAAACACGTTGTACGAAAGTCTATTGTTATGCAAATAACCTAATTAATATGCACACTTTACCTTACCATTAAGTGTAGACAATGCTCCTCACATATATGATCATTTGTGCAAACAAAATCCCCACATCCACTTTAATTTAAGAGATATCATAGATACAAATATTTTCATTGTTATGCAAATAAGTTTATTAGCATACACACACAACCCCTAATGCTAACTTGAACATTACCCCTATGCCAAGTTATATAAATGTACACTTTTCAAAACTTAAGCAATGAAACTTTAACCAAAAACATTGAACCAAAAACTTTAAACCTGACAATTATTTTATTGTTATGCAAATAAGCTAATTAGTATGCACACACAACCCTCCAATCATGTTCAATCAATCAGTGCCCATGTCCTCTACCCCTATGCCACGTCACATGAATGTACACCATTCATAACTTAAGTTATGTAAACTTAACCCAAAACTTTAACTTTAACGCCAACGCCGGGTAGTAGAATAGCTCTACTATTCTTTAAATAGTCGAGCCATGGAGGTACCATGGTCGAGCTAAAAAGTATCAATTTTTGTTGACATTTTGGACATTTGTTATTTAATTCTGTTACATTGTATCATTACTCATTCCCTTTTAAAACAAATCCCCTCCTCTAAGATAAAAACATCTGCATTCTGCAGGCCTGAAAGTTCAGAAATCATTACATTTTAAAATTGTCAATTTAAAACTAATTTTGAAAGCTTAGCTTAAAAGACATTAATGTTACTCATGTGCCTCTGGGTGTCCCACACCATTTCAAGTGCAAGTGACACCCATTACATTTTTTGTTCAATCGCCTGCCTATGGGAAAGGGCTATGGTGGAACCATAGTGACATGTTGTAAAAAAAATCAGTTCAGATGGTTCTTAAAATAAAGTTTTATATTTGATATTTATTTATTCAATTTAAATCCTTCACAGACTTTATTTCTTTTAATTCAATTAAATGAACAAATTGTTTCATACTTCCAAAAGTTCAATATCATTCTCTAGATTACATTCATGATTTGCTTCTAAAATATTAATGGATTTAATGACTTATATAAAGGTCTATAGACAGGTAAAAAAGTTCTCTGTTCAACCACGTACCACAAAAATAATTAAATTATAAGTTTAATATTTGTTTTTAATTTTGAAAATAGTTTGTGTAGTTTTCAAGTTATGAGTAATCAATATTCTTTTTAATATATTGAAAATATATGTAATGTGTGAACAGGAAAACACCTTAAAATGCTTTTGTTTTTCTTTACATTTCTGGCCGTAATTTTAGACATTAAAATGTTCAAAATGCCTTCTCCAGCTTGAGGTTGGTTGGGGTATGGTAAAGATCAAAGCCTCTTTGTTAAAATTATCCTCATTTTTTTCTCATTGAGAAACAGCAGAGGGCTAAAAAACAATGGATTTAAATAAAAAAATGTTCCATTCATACATCACAAGAGTAACACAAAACTTAGCATATTTGCCCATATTTGTACAATTTTTAACCGATTTTGATAAAAAATTTGAATGACTTTTACCTGTCCATATAATGTCCCTGTAAAACCTTTCCAAAAAGTAATAAGAAGTTGGCGGGAGATTGAAATATTTTTTCAATATTTTTTTTTACATTTGAATACAAAATTGAGATCTTACGATTTTAATCCAAAGAAGTGCTAATCCCTGAACCCAAGCTAAACCAAACTACACATAAGAAGAAAATTCTCTTCCAGGTATAGTCATTAACGCACTACAAAAAACCAAAAAAACAACCCAACCAAAACTCCTTTGTCCATCCAATCCATACCACTACATCAGTGTATTTTTGCACATCTCTGATAAAACCCCATTTCTCTACAAAACAGATAAACATAATACATATTGATTAGTTTCATCCTCACATCATTTCTGGACAATTCACTTACCCTGACCCCACACAAAGACACTGTTCCCCTGGCAACCACACTCCACCTTGCCAAAGAAAGTTCCAAGGACTTTTTACTTTTTTTTTTTTTTTCTTATCTTTTTCCAAAACACTACACACACATCAGGATTAAATCTTATTGACCAAAATACTTGTTAAAAGTTGCTTAGTTACATTTAAAGGCCCGAAAATCCATTTTCTGCCATATGCCACATTGTGAAGTATGTCTGATGGTTGTTTTCATTTAGCTTTTGGCAAACCTTGGGGTCTTAAAAGAAGCTTACAAACCTATGGGATGAAAAAGTCAAACTTCTTCTACAAAGACAAAAATCAATATTATGGGCTTATTTTTACTATAGAAAATGCTACGGTCGATGCATGCACTGGAAAATGTAGAGAGAAACTTCATCAAAAAGTAAATCTGTGTTCCAATTTCAATGATGACTTCAAACCCCTCAAAAATTCAGTATCTTTTTCATTGCAAATAGAATAGTACAATATGACTAACATTCATCTTTTTTGCTAAAAGCAAAATTGCTGTTCATTTATTTCCTACTTTTCAAATAATATTTTGTCTAAATCCATCAAAAAAATAACAAAGAAAATAGACTGACCCATCAAGTTTTATTTTCAACAAGTTTAGGAAAGTTTTACAACCATTATCTCTATAAGAAAACTCAATTATCATTTCCTTTTTTTACATCTCAGGAAAAACAAATTTTTTTTTTATTTTTGAGTAAAACAGACTTTAAACTTTACAAATATGTTTGATATTTGAGTTATGTTACATTTGTACATTAATGAGTAGGAACACAGCTTCATGTAATCCCACTGATTGTCTTCTAACCCTACATGTTTGATTGGGGGTAAGGCTAAGATTAAAAAGACTATTGCCAGCCTCAGCTATAAAGGACAATTATCAAAAGCTGACCACGAAGAGAAAATGTAATATTTTATGCATCCAATTTGAGAATACAAAGTGGGAAACATGGTCTTATATAGACAGTAAACAATTTAAACTCACTTGATGGGCTGTTTTTTAAGGATTAGTTTAGTGGTCAAGCATGTTTATCTTATGTTAAAGAGAACTTCAACAGAAACAAAATGGTGGAGAAAGCATTCAAAAATCTTATTCCATTAAGGAGATATTTAAGTTTAAAGTTTGGTATCATTTGCATATAAATGAGTGAAATCAGACTACTCGTGATGTCATACCCTCAGATTCCTCAGTCTTTATGTATTCTATCATATTTTCTCCTGTGATTTTGTGGCTTAAAAACCATGGAATATGTCTAAAAAGTAGAAAAACTGAATCTACTGTAGGAGGGGTATTTGTAATATACCACCTGAAGAAAATTTGAGGAAAACTTTTTTAAATAGTAAACAAATAAAGTCAACTTTCTATAGAATATATTAAAACTTTGAAGAATCTGAGGCTGTGACATCACAACTATTCTGATTTCAATCGTTTCTACAGAAATAATATCAAATTTTAAACACTTTAAACTTTAATATCTCCTTAACGGAATAAGATTTTGCAATGCTTTCTTCACCATTTTGTTTCTTTTGAAGTCCTCTTTTATATAAGATGGACATGCTTGACCACTAAACTATTCATTTAATTGAATTGTGATACATGGCTTTACCTAATTTAGGCATTATATGGGGACATGGTGTCCAGAATTAAGAATTCTATTTTCCCTTTTATATAACATTAACCTTTCACTGATCAGCACCAAGGAATGAGGTTAAAAACATCGAGAAAAACCTTTAGCTATATCGCATGGTAAGCATTTCTGATTTTGAATACCTCCAAGGCAAATCTAGCCGCAACTACTGTAATTCCACCAGTACAAAACTTCCAAGTGTAACCTGTGTAAAACATGTACATGTACGTTCAAGAAGTGTTCTATTGCGAATTTCAAATCAATGGTATTTATTTCTGAATATGAATACCTAAAGAGTAAAAATGCATGAGCACCAACTATTTTGTACAGCGTACATATACAGACATATATCCTTGAGTATTCTTATTCTCAAATATACTTTAGGTATAGAGGTGAAAAAAATAAAAACTAACTGAAAAAAAAGGGTATTTAGTGAATACCTTGAATGCCCATCTGTGCCACCCTGCCCCTTCACATATCCCCCTCTCTTGCCTCTTACATATCCCCTCCACTTTCCCCTCACATATCCCCCTTACCAGGAGCAGAGCATGTAATGTTTATTTGGGGGAAAAACTTCCAGGTTCATACTTTGTCTAACAACTTTACCCACCCTCTACCAAAAAGTGATTCATAATTTTTGTCAAAATGTGAGTCTTATGATGGATTGGGAGGGGGAAACAATCAACTTTGTTGATTAGGGGGAAAATAACACTAATGTTAACTTCCCCTCCCCGTCCTTATGCCCCACCACTGCCTCTCACCTCCCTCTCACCCATATACATCCACCCATATATATCCACTCATTAAATATATATATATATATATATATATATACATATATATATATATATATATACATATATATATACATATATATATATATACATATATATATATATATATATATACAGATATATCCACCCTCACTTATCTACACCCACTCACACCTGTATACACCCACCCTCACCTATATACACCCACCCTCACCTATATACACCCACCCTCACCTATATACACCCACCTGAACTATATACATGTGCGCCCACCCTCACCTTCACATTTATTATTTCATATTTTACCTCTTGCATAATGTACTTACCAAAGAGATTGAATGTTTCACAACATTGTACATCACTCAAAGTCCAGGAAATCACAAGTCTTCCAATTGATCCATTAAAACATGTCTTTCCTATAACAAATAAAACAGAATCATGTCAAATCCTCCCCGTAATTCATCATTACAGGCAACTCTCCAGCAAAATTAATTCCATCAGTTACAACGGAAACACAATATTAGTAACTGTTTCACAAAGACTTAATTTTCCATGCATCTTATTTCTTTATGATGTGATAAATACAGGATGTCAAACAACATGAATACACAAAATAAAAACATCTATTACCAGACCCAGCAAAAATAACTTGTCTCTCCTAAAAAGATGGTTTTGCCCAGTTAATCATTTATTTACCACACCTTAAATTAATCCAACATGCTTTCAGTGATTATGTAATCACTGCTAGCAATTTTGGACAGAGACAAGAGTTTAACAGGATAAAAATTTCAGCCTTTGTCAGAGTTTGTCTGAGCAAACATTGCACTTTAAAATCTCAAAAATGTTCCTTGATAAAAGGGGTCTATTGAGAGAAAAACAGGCTGGTCAGTATGTTTGTGATGGTAATACTGATTATTCAGAGGAAATTCTTCAAATGGAAGATTGAGAAAGATCCTATTTAGTGCAGTTTCTTAATTCATTCTGAGCTTGGACATACAACAAAGAATACAAAAAGAGCACTGTTAAAAGAAATCAATTGGAAATGGCCAAAATCAATTTTAGGTGCTCAAAGAGCTTCCGGCCAAAAAAAACAAAACACATTTTTTCAATTATTTGCATTCATTCAATTTGATTTCTTTTGTTTTTAACTAAAATTTGTATATTTTTGACATTGTATGGACATGACTTACCTAAAATTCCACCATAAACCAATGTGGACCTCTTTACATATAAGGATGTTTCAGCTGGCGTCATGAGGTCACATGACTTTGTTTACATCGCCATTTTGTAGGCAAGACTGTCGTCTGCTGTACACTTACATACATTTGCATGTTGTTATATAAGATTACTTTTATAATTAGTAGACCGGAATCTTGCTGTGCCATTGGTTGCACTGACTAATAGACGTGTTTAGAATCCACTAATTAAGATTACTTGAAGTACTTAAAGTAATCTTTTTTTTCAAATAACATTTTATATCAAAAAATTAATTCCTCTGGCCAATTCATTTTAACCAGCGCATGTATATATATGCCCAGAGCGTGTTTTTATCACCAGCGTATGCTAGTGCGTATTTTAGAGAGAGTGTTTGTTTTATGTGTGATGTGACTGAGCTGTGTGAAGATCAGATGCGTGAAATACCCTATGCTCTTCCCTGCAAAATGGCTCCCAGTTGAGTTTAGAGTCACGTGAAGAAATCACTCTATAGAATAAGGTCCATCAACAAATACAATAATTTTCCAGTTTAAAAGATTTCTTAAAGAGAGGTGATTGCAAAAAACAGCTCATCTGTTTCATTTGAGTTGACTCACTCTGTAACAGATCAATAATCAACAGAAGTATTTCCCAACAAACATCTGTTTGATAGTTTCTCATTTGGAAGCAAACTCGACTTAAAAATAGAAAAGGGGTTTGTAAATGACATAGGAATGATTGCGACGCTGAAATTTTGCTTAATGGACATTGATTGGGAGATGATGGAGATGGACTCTCAAAAATGATTAAAAAACAAAGTGAAAGAATGATGACAAAATTAAGCTTATGATACAGCAAAAGATGAATAGCCCAAAGTAATAAACCAGAAAACCAAAGGTTTTGAGGTTCCGACGTGCAATATGGATTTTAGGTTTGAAGTATTCTATAATAAATGTTATTGCACAATGGGCTCAAAATAACAATGACAACCAAATAACTCGCAATACTCACAAGAATGGAATTTGACAATTAATTAAATTCAACCATTTTTATCCTATTAACATGTATACATGTGCTAACATAATTGTTTCAAATCAGAAACAAAAGAGACATGCAGTTGTTGAAATATGAGAGTTAAATCTATGCCTTGTCTACTCATTTATATGCATGACATTGCTGACAAAAACAATAGGGCACATCTGCAGTCCATGGGCAATCTGTGCACCACCTATGACCTGAATCCCAGGTGTCATTCTTGAGATACTGTACTGTGTTTACAAGCTCTCTTCAACTAAATCATGTTAAGCCCCGCCCACTATGCATATTAATGAAATTCAACACTTTTGTATCATGAACATGTACAACACACTACAGTAACTAACAATATAATTATACCAAATTTGAATCAAATCAGTCATGCGGTTGAAAAATATGAGCATTTTAAGATGTTAGCATTAAGCCCTGCCTACTGGCGTATGATCACAATTTTGTGAATTCCACTGGCATATATATATATATATATATATATATATATATATATATATATGTATACATATAGATAAAATATGTATACATATATGTATATATTATATATATATATATATATATATATATATATATATATATATATATATATATATATATATATATATATATATATATATATATATTTATATATATACACTATTTAAACTGAAAATGTAAGAGATACAGTACACTCTTTCTCCTTATCAATATTGTTTTCCAGAGCTTGAAGAAACATCTGTGAATCGTTCTCCAACCCTCTTCTCTGTGTACACTAGAAATTGAAATTTGAGGGAATATTTTAGTTTTATCCTCTAATCTACATGTATGCTAAGGTGTACACGTTATGTGCTAAAGTTTTTAGCAAATCCCCCCCCTCCCCTGTAATTTATTTAAGGGGAAATAATAAAAAGAAGGGAAATCCCTCTCACTAATGCCACACACTGCCCCCTCTCTCCCCTCAGATGGCTCTCAGTCAACCTACTTCCCACAAAAGAAAGCTATTAAAGGAGAAAGTATACTAGCCATTTTCCTTTCATTGCAAATCAAAACTCATGTTAAACCAAAGCTCTTTTGTGAAGCAAAACTTGGAAACAAACTGCCAATTATTCAAGAAACATTTCATTTATATGTACTCTGTCATCTGCTCTTAAAAAGTAGTGTGTGTGTGTGTCTGTGAAAGGAGGGGTACAGGGTGCTACCACAGCTACCAAACTCATCAAGCTATATGTTTACATACACAACTTCTTTACATACATTTTTGCTTCAAGTCTACAGTAGATCAGATCCTTACATGTGTAACAATTGGTAATAAATAATGTGAGCTAGCAATATTCAAATTCATCTAATTATATAACTCTTAAAATGAAAGTTGCCACATTGATTAATATTTCCCACAATGCAAATGGTAACTCTTATGATCTAACCTTTGTACTACTTAAACAATGTTATATTTCTGTGGAGTTTTTTTGTTTTTTGTTCTTTGAGCATGTGTTTATCCCATTTCAGAATCTTTCAGGAGTGAGCCTAGTTTTAAATGTCTTTAGGAGCGGTCTTTTCACCCATTTTTTATCATTTATAATGCCCCCAGCCCCTCCTCCCTCCCAGACATACCTCTGAATGTTTAAAACTTGACTACATATCACACAATTGACACTCCAGTCATCATGAGGTACATTCCACTTGTATTGACCAACTTCATTGGAGAGATTAGCCCACTGAAAGTGTGTGTGTGTGTGTGTGAGGGGACGGGGAAGGGGGAGTAACAAAATCAAATTTGCCTAAAGAATTGTGAATGGGAGTGGGGTGGGGGAAGTTACAAAGATACAAAAGATTCACCACAAGAAATACAGATACAAAAATTTCCTTTACCACCCACTTTCACCCAACCATTTGCAACCTTTTAATACTGCACTTGCTAAAAGACAAAATACATTTCTTATAAGTAATACAACTTGGGTTGACCAGCACCTAAAAATACAAAACCTTGTTTTTACACAAATGTTACCATATTTGCGGACCAGCAGAAAATTTAATTCAGCTTTATCTTAATACACAGAGATCACTTAAAGGAATATTCCCATGGGTTTTTTTGCACAATATTTTTGAAAGAGTGTACTTTTAGAGCCATTTTGTTACAAAAATCAGGTTGATATCATATTCTGTTCAGATATGGATTTTTAAAGATTTCCCAATTGCATTTTAAAGTTTTTGTACAGTATGATGAATTCATGTTTGATGATGTCATTGAGACAATTCCATTGCAAATGTTTATGTATTTCTTTGAACGTTAATTGGTTGTTTCTGTATGATTAGAAACAATTTTCCAAAAATTATTGAAGCAAGGTATTATATATGGCAATGTTTATACTTACCTAATTTTCATCAATTGAGTTTTCTAGCAGGTTTTACTAGTAAATAAGATGATAGATTTGAATGAAATACAAACTTTGTGGGAGAATGTGCTGCTGTGATGTCATACTGAGCCTTGTCCAATTCGTTTATTGGCATTTTTTGTGAACCTTAATCATTTGAATATCTCCTGCTAAGGAATAACATATCAACTTTATTTCTATAATAAATTGTTTCTAAAATTTCTCTTTCTTAGTTTATGAAAAAACATTGGAATATTCCTTTAAAGAATCTATTCTAACCATTCAAACCTAAGTTTGGACTAGAATACAGAAAAACCTCTTCTTCAAGTTGAACTTAAACAAATTAATTTAAATTTTTTGACATAACTGTTTTGTTTTATTAAGCATTCTCTGGCTGTATTGGGAATAGCCTGCACACACATTCCAATTCCAGCAGTACCACAAAGAAAAGTTCCTTTAGAGGAAATAATTGGCTGTCACCCTTGTGCTTGGCAATGTCCCTGAACAAGACCATGTATGGATAAAACTGTCCCAGTGCCCTGGTGTGCTGCTGTTACATGGACCGTGTTCTCACTTGATCAAACCCACTGCAGAAGGCTCACGGATCAAAAGCAGGATCATGATCTGGAGCGGGCAATCAGATCCACCAATGATATTCTCTAAATATGTGTGTGATTAGCAGATCTATGTTTACGCGATCACGTTAGTTACTCAATATCCTGTTCAGATTTTCTTTTATCAAATTTGTATGGAGTAGTTGCGTTGTCATGACCTGTGCATTAAATCCTGGTAATGCATGACTAAGCTTGCACGCTTTTGACCCGATGTAAAACCGGTCGTTTTCCAAATACCAAAACTGGTGTTAACCGGAAAACCGGTTTTTCACCCATAATGTAAACAAGCTTTGAACATAAAGTGCCTTACAGTAACTATAAGTGCAGTGTACTGCACTGTTATATGATAGCTGCTAACGATGTTTGTATCACAGTATTTTCTGTAAATAATGTTTAAAATTGATAACGGAGGCATTGATCAATAAAATGTATTAATAAACTTTAATGTTGTTTGGGTGTAAAGTGATTTTATTACCCCATTTGCCCCTCAAATGAGGCCGATTTTACCCCTTTGTCACTTTAGGTCCAAAAGGCATAAAACAGGTCCTGATGTCCCAAGGCAGTCATGTAAAAAAAGTTGTGAAAAAGGCCATGCTCACGATTTCCAATTCATAGTTATGATTTCAATTTTCTTTCATATAAAAAGGAAAGAAATTTATTGGATAGTTGTAAAACATAAATTAAGCCTCTAAATGCATCATCTTAGCCATTGTATACTTGATTAGTGATCACGCAATACAATTGTTGCTAATTTGCATATAGTCTTTGGCGGGGAAATCTTACAGTTCAGATCCCACTCATTTGATACTCAACATTTCTTTGAAACATTAACCATGGCCAGGCTGTGACTCGTATTTGAAAAAAATATATAAATAGTTCAACCAAAAAATCCTCCTAAATCATGCATACCTGTTATTTTTGAAGTTCAATAATCATTCGATGCTTTTACTTTAAATAGGCCCCATTTGTGCATCGCGGTGGCATTTTCTATTATACTTAAGCCACCGAAGGTTCCCACCCTATATGGTATTCGCTATAAAACTGTGTGAATTACAGGATTGTAGTAATAAGGTAGAAAAGAAATGCCCGCTAATGAAAAGTAGTGTCCCACAATAAAAGTGTATTACCTGTAATCTTTGTACGAATAATATAAGTGATTTGAATACAGTGCATCAGGATTGAAAATTAAACTGAAATACATTGTATTCTGTACTTGAACCAGATCTTGTTTCAGCAAGGAGCTATGAAAACATTTTCTTTTTAACGTTACAACACATGCCATACACCCAAGAAAAAGCAATTGTTCAGCACTCTGCAGATAACTTTAACATTGATTTGAAACATTTAACAATGATAAACAATATTTTTGGCCATTCAGAATCATATAAAACAGCAAAACACATCTGTATTTGAACATTCTGTTTGTACTTTCTACTTGTGAAACAAAATGCAGAGCGGAATGCAGAGATAATATTATTAATTTATGCATACCAACAGGCTATCACCTAACAGGTCCGCAAAAAACATATAAACTCACTCCACATCAAACCAATTAAATCATTTGAGCTTGTACCCCCAAGCGATTAACACATGGTATGGGTCAATTACATACAACACATGATTGAAACGGAAGATTCCATTGCTCGTAGGCTACTACTATGACTAAACATAATTACAGGAGAACGGAAGAAATTTTTCGAAAGAAAATGCATGAAATCTTCGTTCTTTTTAATCTGAACAATTTTGACCGGGACTGTTGTTCAGAGGTTAATTATACACATGAAAATGAGATGAGGGGAAGGAATACAAACTTTTTCAGGGAAGGAATACAAACTTTTTAGGGGAATGAATGGTCATTTTCACTTGTCAACTGTGAATCATACCCAGACCTCTAGCTTGATTTAAAAAGGGGCAGGGTGCTAGACTTGCTGAGAGGCACATTAGTGCGTGCGAAGCACTGTCTTTTTGCCATGCAGTCCTGGGGTCCCCTTAAGGCTTAATCCCATGATGAAAAAGCTCTGGGATCTTAGCTATAATCATACCTCAGAATGAAACTATTCTGATTGATAAGGACCAGTCATGAGCCAAACAGAATTATTGCTTACTATGCTATCATTCTGTGTTCTGTATCCATGTAAGGTATTTCATTTATGAGGTTTATAAAGATTATTGAGCTAAAGAAAAAAAAAAAAATTCTCATGAGGGGCAGGGCGGACCCAAGGAGGCAGAACGAGCCCACAGAGGGGCAGGGCGGGCCGCCCCTGTAAAACAACAAAGCTAGGGGTCTGATACCAGCTTTGTTTGATTCACAAACCAAGCTGGTGATATCACGGGGATGATTAATCTTCATTTTACAGTACATTGTTTTCCATAACGATCACACAATTAATTCACTCTCCTCTAAACCATGTTACAGCTATTCATAGCGATGGTTTTTCCCGACATAAGTTGCTGAATTCAAACTAAAAAAAACTTTCGAAAAAGATATGACAACCCTTGAAAACCCATTCATTAAACATGTTACTACAGTATAACAACACATGAATCTAGGGTAATTCATGCAAAGTTTCATTTGTATCCAGGAGCCCATATACACATTCATTAAATATAAATGGGTTTTAACTTATACTAGCCCTGTACTAAATGCATAGGGTCAGTCAGTACAGTAGGGCGTGGTTGGGTGTGAATTCGTAAATTGTCTCGTAATACTTGGCTTGCGATTTGCGATATATTTGTAAGGATTAATAATGGATTCCCAAGTATTTTAAAAGACAAAAGGACTCAGGAGAGAATCGATATGACTTCAAATAAAAGGATTTTAAAGGAATAAATTTGTTGTGGTCAGGGAAATATTAGCCCGGAAGGAAAATGCAAAGACATCATCAAACCTGTTATTACAGGTACGTTATAACTATCTATTTTTAAACATTCTCAATAGTATTCATTGATTGAAGCTGCATAAATATCACAGATTTTCACAAATATATCAAAAGTTACTACAAAAACAATGTTGAAAAAAACATGAACTTTCTTTTCATTTAAATAAAACAGATTTTTACCATCTTCTTACAATTTGTTTGTAGTGATTTAGTTTTTTCCAGTACTTCCGATTTTTCATCAAATATAAAGCAGACCATAACCGCGGTTTTGTAAAACCGGTTTTAGTTACACAACCGGTAGACTATGCAAGCTTATGCACGACCTTGATTAATTGCTTTATTCCCTTTTTAGAACAGGTGAATGTTTTAATAATGTGAAAAATACATGTAAACTGTTCTCAATTTCCTGTGTTTTTAGTTGTTTTTCATACATTTTAAACAGTCTAACATGGAAATTTGATAAAAAGATTCATGTTTTGGCATCGTGTTTATATACGCATTTAATGCGGACTTTGCACTCGTTAATGGCCCTCATAAAGTAGGGCCATTCCACTTGTGCCAAAGTCTTTTGCCCAGTGCATTAAATGTGTATATAAATACTTTGCCTCAACATTAATTTTTAAAATATTGCGCAAACAGTTAGCCTACCCGTTACCACCTCATGGATATTTCAATGACCCAGCTTCTGACTTGCGGTTGACTCATGCCCCACAATCATACTGACTTCAGTGGGTTTCATAGTGAGCTCACACTTAGTGAGAACGCATGACATTGTATTTTTCTACAATCATCTGCAGTAGATGGTTTATTGTCAGTATCGTGATCCAGAGATAAGTGTGAACACAGTTACGGAGGTTGATTGGTGGTTAACAAATTAATGAAATTGTGCTTAATCTAAGATAAGAAAAGCTGAAAAAGAAGGTTTTCTCTGATTTGATTGATGGAAAGAAAATTATGCATTGAAATTTGCACTGAAATGATGAATTGAAATTTGCATTGAAAGAACTCAGATGCATTGAAATGATGCATTGAAATTTGCATTGAACTGATGCATGCATTGAACTGATGCATTGAACTGATGCATTGATATGATGCATTGATATGATGCATTGATATGATAGGTTGATATGATGCATTGACATGTGTTGATATGATGCATTGGACTGATACATTGATATGTGTTGATATGATGCATTGACATGATGCATTGAACTGATGCATTGATATGATGCATTGATATGATGCATTGACATGATGCATTAAACTGATGCATTGAACTGATGCATTGATATGGTGCATTGATATGATGCATTGATATGTGTTGATATGATGCATTGACATGATGCATTGAACTGATGCATTGAACTGATGCATTGAACTGATGTATTGATATGATGCGTTGATATGATGGGTTGATATGATGCATTGACATGATGCATCGGCATGATGCATTGAAGTGATGCATTGATATGATGCGCTGATATGGTACATTGATATGAGTTGATATGATGCGTTGATATGATGCGTTGACATGATGCGTTGACATGATGCGTTGGCATGATGCGTTGGCATGATGCGTTGGCATGATGCGTTGGCATGATGCATTGACATAATGCACTGACATGATGCACTGACCAAGGGTCTGCACCCTACCAAGAGTCTGCACCCTACCAAGGGTCTGCACCCTACCAAGGGTCTTCACCCTACCACGGGTCTCCACCCTACCAGGGTCCCAGGACTTAATTCCTTGCACTAGTACAGTGATTCATCATTCCAGGTGTTCTTGGCTAATGGCCTTGTTTTAAAATACTAATTGGGAGGAGGGGGAATTGCCCATTCAATCCATTGTATTCCCCCCTCCACTCAACATTGTCTTGCCCCCCAAAAAATATCGCTTTTCAGTAGCATTACTAGATCTTTTTCTGATTCATGGTCTTCCTTCTTCCGATTCATGGTCTTCCTTCTTCCGATTCATGGTCTTCCTTCTCCCGATTCATGGTCTTCCTTCTTCCGATTCATGGTCTTCCTTTTTCCGATTCATGGTCTTCTTTCTTATGATTCATGGTCTTCCTTCTTCCGATTCATGGTCTTCCTTCTTCCGATTTATGGTCTTCCTTCTTCCGATTCATGGTCTTCCTTCTTCCGATTCATGGTCTTCCTTCTTCCGATTCATGGTCTTCCTTCTTCCGATTCATGGTCTTCCGATTCATGGTCTTCCGAATCATTGTCTTCCGATTCATGGTCTTCCTTCTTCCGATTCATGGTCTTCCTTCTTCCGATTCATGGTCTTCCTTCTTTCGATTCATGGTCTTCCTTCTTCCGATTCATGGTCTTCCTTCTCCCGATTCATGGTCTTCCTTCTTCCGATTCATGGTCTTCCTTTTTTCAATTCATGGTCTTCCTTTTTCCGATTCATGGTCTTCCTTCTTCCGATTCATAGTCTTTCTTCTTCCGATTCATGGTCTTCCTTCTTCCGATTCATGGTCTTCCTTCTTCCGATTCATGGTCTTCCTTTTTCCGATTCATGGTCTTCTTTCTTATGATTCATGGTCTTCCTTCTTCCGATTCATGGTCTTCCTTCTTCCGATTCACGGTCTTCCTTCTTCCGATTCATGGTCTTCCTTCTTCCGATTCATGGTCTTCCTTCTTCCGATTCATGGTCTTCCTTCTTCCGATTCATGGTCTTCCTTCTTCCGATTCATGGTCTTCCTTCTTCCGATTCATGGTCTTCCTTCTTCCGATTCATGGTCTTCCGATTCATGGTCTTCCGAATCATTGTCTTCCGATTCATGGTCTTCCTTCTTCCGATTCATGGTCTTCCTTCTTCCGATTCATGGTCTTCCTTCTTCCGATTCATGGTCTTCCTTCTTTCGATTCATGGTCTTCCTTCTTCCGATTCATGGTCTTCCTTCTTCCGATTCATGGTCTTCCTTCTTCCGATTCATGGTCTTCCTTTTTCCGATTCATGGACTTCCTTCTTCCGATTCATGGTCTTCCGATTCATGGTCTTCCTTCTTCCGATTCATGGTCTTCCTTCTTCCGATTCATGGTCTTCCTTCTTCCGATTCATGGTCTTCCTCCTTCTGATTCATGGTCTACCTTCTTCCGATTCATGGTCATCCTTCTTTCGATTCATGGTTTTCCTTCTTCCGATTCATGGTCTTCCTTCTTCCGGATCATGGTCTTCCTTTTTTCAGTTCATGGTGTTCCTGCTTCCGATTCATGGTCTTCCCTCTTCCGATTCATGGTCTTCCTTTTTCCAATTCATGGTCTTCCTTCTTCTGATTCATGGTCTTCCTTCTTCCGATTTATGGTCTTCCTTCTTCCAATTCATGGTCTTCCTTCTTCAGATACTTGTTAATAATGATCTCCCATTTTCCAAAGGGGAAAGGGGGGGGAAGGGGGTGATCGACTGGAGCTATGCCATATCAGATCTGTTTACATGAAGATCTGCCATTGTTTTGGATCAGTGCAGTCTCAATTTCATGTCGTTGCTTCCATGCATTGCTACTGTGCAGTATATAACCTAACCAAATTACTCTTGATAACCCTTAACATGGAAATAATGTGTCTTTTGCCCACCCTTCTATCCTCACTTAACTAAACAAAATGTACACTGTACATCACACTAAAACAGAAAATACGTCATTTTGCATGTTTTTTGGTGATTATATGCATTTTGGCTAAAAGATCTTCAGGTATAAAAATAACTAATCAATAAAGGTAGGAACTATTCAGTGAAACACCTGTGTAATGTTAAATTAAGCTTCATAAGCAACAGCAAGATGTGGCAAAAACATGTGGAAATGGTGTGATGTAACAGGACTCGAAACACATTTTTATGTCCATGAGATACCATGTTTCATTTCATTTCATTTATTTGTTTTTTCACAACATAATTACATATAATTACAGAAGACTTTTATTTACAATTAATTATGAAATTTACAAAATATGTATATACAGAAGAATATATATGGTTGTGAAAGAAAGTGTTGTATAAAAAGTTTGGTGAGTTTAACTGAGTACAACACTCCCAAATAACAAAGCAAAAGTGATAACAAATTGGTAGTACAAAACGCCCCCAACCCACAAACCAATACATACAATCGAAGCCATATGTCCCCATCCCACCCCACCCGATCCCAGGTAAAGTAATGATGTACTGGAAGTAAAAACAGACTAGAGATTTGCAGCTTTGTATGTCAACTGAGAGGGAATACCAGGTTTCAATTGCACGGTTGCACGAATTAAATCTTATAATGTTGGTGCGACGGGGAACAGAATGGATGTTGTTTGATTGACGAGTTTTGTAGTTGTGAGTGTCTTTGTTTGTCCTCAACATCTTTATAAAAGTTGGTGGAAGATTATTGTTAGTTCATGTTCACATAAGGCTCTTTCAAATTTGGCCCGCCTCAAGAACGAACAACAGATCATATCTCGATTGCAGACAAACATAAAAGAGTCACTTATCAAAATAAGGAACTTAGAATGTACAAGCAATAAAAATGATAACATCAAAATACTGTATGAATAAATCAATACTTCTTAATAATCACACGAAATGAAAGTATCCCAAATAATGAAAACAACTTTTACCAAATTACAGTCATAAAGAGATCATTTCCCAAATGAACATTAAAAACAATTCCAATTACAAATTGAAAATGACAAATATAAACATCAGAGGCTAAAAAAAAAGTATCAGTGGAAATTAATATTGAGTATAATTTCCCTAGAACAGAAGGAAACAATCATGCATAAATATTTAATACTTTTGTTTATGATGCGATAAATCAGAGTGGTTAACTTAACACAAGATTACACTTTCACATTTTTCATTACAGCACCTTCATAAGATGCACACCTATTTCAGTTTTCAAATGACGGAAGTTAACAAAAGCATTTAGGTGGAAAAAAGAATATTCAAGATGTCGAGACGAGGCCCAGAAATCCTAAATTAAAGACTCTGTAAATTGTTTGAAGAAACTCTTGTGCCCTTCAAAGATTAATTCTCTCTGGTTCTTACCAAAAATTAAATAAGACGAAGCGGCTTACAAGGGTTGCATTTATAGATTTTCTGACATAAGATTGTTTCAATTTTGCTGATGAAAAAACTTAATCGAGCGAAATAAGATTCATTTTGGAAAATTGCAAAATCTGGGTTAAGGGAGAAGTAATATGCTCTTTTCATCATCTTAGTGACATTCCACAGCAAATGAAACAAGTGTAGCGTGTGTTTCTCGTCTAAATTTGCAGAGGCCGTGATGATCAAATGGACATTATTTTCTCTTAATCGCTTTGGGTTTGACTGATTGAATGAAAACTAAACAATCGGAATATTGAGCTGCCACCAATCCCATGACAAAAATACGATGAACGAAAAAGAAAAAAAATCACAGCTGCTCTTAAAGGAATGATTAAAAATCTGTTTTTATGTTTTGGGAAGTAAAACTTTCACTGCGGAATAACTTTTAAATAGATTGACAAGGAGGCTGTTATGAGATGCACACAAGCACAGTTTCTAATTTGTTTATAGGATAAGTTAGTCGTCAAGCGTGTCAAGAACAATAGAAAATTGATTTTAAAATCAATGTTTTTTGTTTAAGAGATATGATTAACAAATTATCAGATTTTTGCAGAAAGGCCTGCAATCAGACTAGAAGTGGCATTAAAGCCTCTAATTCCTCCAATGTCTTTAAGTGTATATTTTATTCCAAATGTTTCCGGGATTTCTATGACTTGGATTTGTCATATATGAAAGAAAAACTTTAAAAGTATTTTCAATTGGTTAAACTAGAACTGTCTGAATGACAGCATGCTTGACTATTCAAAGCTGCAGGGGAGTGTGCTACTTGAAGGAAGTAAGCAGTTACTACTTATCCCATAACTTCCAGTGAGAGAATTTCTAATAACAAGCTCAGCTTTAGGGAAGTCCACTTACAGTATCTAATTCTTTGTTTTCATTTTTGGTTCCAATGTATGTAGTGGTGTTGGTGTGTGTATGTGGGTATGGGTGTGTATGTGGGTATGGTGTGTGCAGGTGTGACACTTTCTTGTAAACACTTTTGAATAATGCTTATTCATCAAATGATGACAGTCAGCTCGAGCAAAGTTGAGGCAAATGTAACAATTTAAAATGATTCCTTTTCAATTTACAAATCTTTCTATCAAAAAATCACAATATATCCCATAAATGCCCGCTCCTGCAACAGCAACTATATCATATTGCTACAGGCTTGGTAGGCTTGGACAGTCCACCAAAATTCGACACTGGTACTTTTGTTAAAACAGTAGCGGTACTAATAGTACCGGTTCTTCTTACATGCGTAAAAACGTAAAAAAACTATCACTGTGTGCATGGTGTATTCACCATAGTATCACACTAACATGTAACATTATACTAATACACTGATAACATTATAAATGATCGCTGGGAGAAAAAATTTTCTTCAGGCATGTAACTGCTGGATGTATCGGGGAGGGCAACATTTGTTATTACCTCCTCTATTGGGATTGACAACTAGAACATCAATGATGTAGTAGCTCAACATATATTATATGGTGGTTATAAGCCTCTTTTTTTGTTGGTGGGTTGTTTCGCCAGTGCACCACAACTGGTTATCAAATATTGACTTGGTTTCGATGTTATGTCTGGTCGTACCTGTGTTCTCGTCCGGTCGTATTAAGCGTTTCGTGATAGCATTTGTACTATCATAACCGAATATAAACCTGTAATTGTGTGTTTTTTGTTGGTGGGTTGTTAATTCGAGTCGGCTGGGGTTGTTAGGAAAGAAATACATGTTTGATGTTTATTTTGTGGGCAAAAACAAGCGAGAGCTTTAATATCGTTGTGATGCTAGAACATAAATGATGTACTGTAGTAGCTCAATACATGTATGTTTTGGGGGTGGGTATAAGGTGCTGTTTTCGTTGGTGTGGAGTTACATTGGGTAGGCTTGGGTTGTTAGGAAATAAATACAAGTTTGATTAGCAGTGGCACAACAAAAGGTTGGGAATGCCCGGGAGGGTGGGTAAACCTTACAGGCCCTGGGCAAAATCGATTTGGGTCTAGCCCTGAACAATGACACTGCAATATCTTTGTTATAGGACCCAAAGCGCCAGAGGTGTCAGAAGGAACTCGGGGCAGCGGAAAGCAGAAAATTGAGTTCATCTGCATTTTAAAAGGGGGCACTCTTGTCAGTTGACAGTTTTCGATTGTCACTTTTGACTTTCCCACACTTTTAATAGGCACATTCCGCCTATGGGTTCAAAGATTGGGCAGCCAGGACCAATGTTGACAATTACCCATCGGGCGAACAAGCTAGCAAAAGGTTTTTTTTTGAAAATTGCTGCTTAGAAAATTATTGAGGGCATCACTCCTCCCACCACAGCCCTTGTCAAATGAATACTAAATAAATGTAACAACCTCTATATATTATGTAGTATATATGAGTGGATATCTATTTGTTTTCAAGCTGCAAGAATGACCTAGAATAATAGAATATTACTATTTTTACCTAGAATATTCAAATAAATTTCAAAATGGCGCCTCCAGAGTCTAGACCGCCCGCCCACAACTTTCAAAAGGTACCTCCTGCCCCCGTCCACACAATTTCAAAGGGCACCTTCTTCCCCCTTACTCTCACTGCAGAGGCCAAAACCCCATTACCCCCATGACTTTAGCTGCCCCACTGCACATGGGAGCTTTATTATCGTTTGATTACATGTATGTGAAAACTGTTTTTCAAGTAGGCCTAAAAAAGCTAAACTTCAACATCATTATGATGCAAATCTTATTAACAATGTTTGCTTTTAAGTGAAATAGAAATCATACCAACAACAAAATACTTTTGTATAAAACCAAGATGGATTTTACATCCTTGCAACAAGACATGATTTTCAAGTATGGCATATTTTCTTCATATTGCTTATATATTAGCCATTCTGAGCAAATAATTAATTATTAGAATAACTAGGCCAAATAGCATCCCACAAATACACTTCCAAGTAGTAATCATTATAACAAAATATAAATAAAAGTTTTTTAAATTTCTTTTGAAGTCCTCTTTAATATAAGATAAATTTACTTGACCCCTGAACTAATCCTTTAAGATATACCATCATAGATAGCGGTGATTTTCCCGAAATTGGAAGAAATTGTTCCCATAATAGAAGGAAATTGTACGGAAATGAAAGAAATTACCCCCAAATTGGCAAAAAATTCTCGAAAGTGTGCAAAATTTTCTGATAATTAAAGAAAATTATCCTGGAAATTGAAAAATAATACCCAACAATAAAAATCAAGAAAATGTTCTGAAAATCGAAGAAAATTGTCCAGAACTGAAGAAAATTACTCCAAAAGTTCCCGAAATTAAGTAACATTTTCTAAAAATGAGCAAAATTTCCCAAAATGAAAGCCAAAATTTACCCCAGGAGGAGGAGGGGGATATTATAAGTCAACAATTTATCAAAACTTGAGGTCCCTCTTGTGTATTGCCAACTCCCCACCCCCAACCACTAACAATTTCTTTAAAAGGGCACTGGATTTATGCATCAGTTACAGTAATAGTTATACCCTTACAGAAAAACTAGGTTGCTGCAAGCTTGCAATAAGCTAACATTTTTAGCTTGCAGAAACTTGCTGCACCCTTGCAAACTTGTGAGCTTGCACAAGCTAACAAAAACCTTTTCGCAAGCTTGCAAAAACTTCCTGCAAGCATGCACAAGCTAACAAATATTTGTTGCTAGCTTGCTCAAGCTAATGTTAGTTTGCACAAGCTAGCAAGCTTACATTTGTCCCAAATACTAGCTTGCTGCAAGTTTGAGCAAGCTAAAAATGTTTCCTTGTCGCAAACTTGCTGCAAGCTACTGTAGTTTTTTTTGTAAGGGGTAAGCCTATATGCCAAAAAAAACAACTCTTGTGAGAAAAGTTATTGTGGAGAGGATTACTGCATTTTTCACACCTACAGTAAGTATGACATAATCTTTATATTTTTTTATATCATTGAACTGGGCCCCCCAGGTGTAGATAATGAAAGGCAGGGTGAAGATAATGAATGGCAGAGTGAAGGTAATGAATGGCAGGATGGAGATAAAGAAGGGCAGGGTAGAGATAATGAAGGGCAGGGTACAGGTAATGAATGGCAGGATGGAGATAATGAATAACAGGGAGAAGATAATGAAGGGCAGGGTGGAAGGTAATGAAGAGTAGGCTGGAGGTAATGAAGGGCTGGGTGGAGATAATGACAGGATGAAGAAAATGAAGAGTAGGGGAGAGATAATAAATGGCAGGGTGGTGATAATGACAAGATGGAGAAAATGAAGGGCAGGATAGAGATAATGAAGGGCAGGGTGGAGATAATGAAGGGTAGGATAGAAAGTGTAATTAATAACAGGGTGAAGTATCCCTCTGAAAAATCTAAGCTAATCTTTTATGAACAAATTGTTTCTTTCCGCGAATTCCAGATTTTCCCACAGTTACTGTATACCGCCAGAACCGTGGCATTTTCCATGTATAATTTGGGGATATTTAAGGATTCAATGCCCAATAAACACCCACAAAAAAACAAAAAAACATCAATGTTAATGCATGGAAATGTTTGAAAAATTTCTTTTATTTTTCCTTTGATTTTAGTCAATTTTTGTCAATATCCTTCAATATTTTGAAAATTTCCTTCATTTTGAGCCAAGTTTTCTTCAATTTTCAGACAATTTTCATCAATTTTCAGAAATTTTATTCAATGTTTGTGAAATAACTTTCAATCTTTTAGAAATTTCCTTTATTCTCGTGTAACTTTTGGAAAGCCCCCTCATTATGGGACAATTGTTCTTCACATTTTGGTGTTTTTCTTTAATTTTTGGAAAATTTCCTTCAAAATGTATGATATCCCTTTCAATGTTTGGGAAATTTTCTTCATTCTCATTCAAGTTTGGGAATTTCCTTCAATTAGAGACAATTTTTCTGATTTTCAGTCAATTTTCTTCAAATTTTTAGCAATTTTCATTCATTTTGCAATTCTCTTCAAGTTTAGGTAGGTTTTCTTCATTTTTTGGCAAAATTCCTTCAACAGTTCAGTTCGATAACCTCTTCTTCGCTTTACAATAAACTCTCATCAATTGTCGATAAATTTCCTTTAATGTTTGGGATTTGTCATTCAATTTTGAGCATTTTCCTTAATACTTGTACAGTTTTCTTCAATTTTCAGATAAATTTCTTTATTTTAGGGCAATCTTTCTTCAATTTTTGGTCAACTTTTTCAATTTTAGGTAAATTTTCTTCAATGTTTGGAAAATTTCCTTTATTTTGGGGCAGTTTCCATTTTCTCTGTAATTTTTTTCTTTTTTTTTTCTTTGATTTTCAGTCAATTTTGGGGATTTTTTTTCATTTTAGAGCAATTTTTCTTCAATTTTAGGCAAGTTTTTTTTTCTAAATTTAAAAAAATTCCTTCAATATTTGGAATATTTCCTTTCAATTTTTGGGAAATTTCTTTCATTATCATGCCATCTTTAATTTACAGAAAATTTCCTTCATTTTTGGTACAATTCTCCTTCAATTTTCAGTAAAATTTCATAATTTATCAGGATATGTTGCCAAATTTTACTAAAATTTCAATGATTTTACCAAAATTTCCTTCAATTTTGTGTTAATAATTTTCCAATTTTCTCCATCTAGGGAAACCTTTCAGGGAGGATCTTTCTCTCTGCTTCCCACTTTTAAGATGCATTCTTGTCCCATTATGTTCCATTAATCGTGTCAAAACTGCTCATAAAACATGTCATTACATCATCCCTGGTTTGGTATGGCCCCATTCCACCCCCCCCCCCCAACATTTTTATCCTGGCTACGCCCCTGCCCACAATGAAGGGGCTCTTGCATGTTTGCTTCACAAACATTATCGGGAAATCCAGCAACAATCATTTTATGTTTGTGGGAAGAGGTGTAAGGTGTTCATGAACAACCTTGTGTTACAACATTAGTTGTTGTGTTCAAGACTTTTCTTCTTTATTTTCTTTATTCTGACAAGTAATTGACATCACATGAACAGTTATACCCATTGTTTCTACTAACATACTATGTTACAATGATGAATTAGCATATAATTATGATCAGCGACTTGAAAAGAAGTAAAAATGGCAAAAACACCCAGTAAAACTTGAAACGCAGATAACTTAATAACAGAAAATGCTGTTTAAATATAATCTTTGCTGGTTGGTATTAGTTTGAAAGCTTCTTTATCATATAACGCTGTGAGTTTCTGCATGTATTTCTTTGAAGTACTGTGCCCTACAATCAACCAGTAAAAGCACTGTAAAACAGAGACAAAACATCATCAAAATATAGCTGTTCATTACAGCTATTGTATACAATACTGACTTTCTCCGCAGGACAAATGCCCCGCACTCTATTAATTCATAAATTCATTTTAAAATAAATTCTCCAACTTTCACTCTACAAGATTGTCTCACTGCACTATTTACCCAACAGAAAAATCAACTTCTATTCATCAAAAAACAAAATAATCTTAAGTGTAGGACAATCAAAGAATCGGCCTTTCTTTTACTTTCAGTGAATAGGATTATGCCAGTGCCTGAATAGAGATACATCTTTCTGACTTATAGTACAGTGAAGTATTACTCTCAGTGTAGAGGAATTTAAATACAGTAGTATCATCTCTTACTTTCGACAAAAATGTATATATTTTAAAAAATATTAACATTTAAAACTCTTCACTGACTTTGTTAGGACGTTTACCTTCAACTTAAGCATTTTTGTTTCACTTACTGTTTAATAATTAATTTAACCTAACAAGCTACAATTTTGTAATAATATCTTAATTAATACTGTATACTGACAGCGACAAAAAATGAACATGAAATTATGCGAAGAACAGTCATTAAATTGTAACTTAGTTTTTGAGTTAGGGTTGAGAATCTTAGATGTGTGAGGAGGTAGGGACAGAAAAACACCTCAAAAACTTGTTGGTATATTCATTTAACGTCCTTCCTTTAATAATTTTAGGTTTTCAAAATGGTGGTAACTTCTGTTTCACTTAGATTTTCAACTGTTGGAAGGGTTTCCAATAGGGTTGTGCATTTTCGTTTAATAGCCTAAACGTTTAAACGGCTGATTTTCCGTTCGTTTAAAAGATAAAACATACCCCCTCCACCCCACCCACCCCCACCCACCCCACCCACCCCCTCCATCCCCCTCCATCCCCCTTCCTCCACCCCGAACCTCATAAAAAAATTTTTATATAAATCTGGATCTCGGAAGTGTTGGAAAAAAAGAAGAAAAAAAACACTGCATAAGCATCGCAATGGCCCTCCCAAAAATAAGCAAGGAATGTCACAAAACTTGAGTAGGGACCTTATAATAAGTCTTCAAATTACCTATACGGCTTGGAACCCACTTTAAACAGATGCAAAAATAACATACCAGCAAGTAAATTTGCTGTGACTTGCAAGCATTTTAAAATGTTTTCAGCACTTATAACTGTGCTATAAAATTTTCACAAAGTGCACCACTCTCATCCAGCTATACCAGACAAAAATTATTCTAACCCATCCTTATTCCCAACTGTACTGTATTTGATACAATCCTCTTGGAAATAGCAGTGATCTTTGCAAACCCACGTTAAAATCTCCTCAACTATGGAACATTTTTGTTTGTTTATTTCGCATTCTTTTTTTCTTTTTTTTTTGTGCAATCTATTTGACTCATCAGGTAAACTTTGCATTTATTTGTGGTGAAAATAACAATTAAAAGTGTTTTTGTCTGTAAATTTTTGGGTGTGTTTTACAGCTTGTAATACAGGTGATAAGCTAATGCAGCTTTATGCCTGTTGTTAATCGGGCCTAAGCCACCACATCAAGTAGCTCTTAAAATTCGGCCAATCAAAGCCAAATACAGCAAATTCAACTCCTGTCCTAGAAGGAATTAGATCTGTTGTTGATTTTATGTAAAGATAGAATTGTAAAAGTCATTGAATGAAAGTTTTGGTTGTGTTTGAATTCTTATTGATTTTCAATGGCAAGTGTGAATCATAAACTTTTAATCTTTTGGGAGGATTAGACTAAATGTTTTATCAAAGGTTCGTTCTTTTAAACGTGTACATGTGTAATCGTCACAGCCCTATTATCAATATCTATTACTAAGGATAAATGTGTTTTGGAATGATCACTCGTTAAAGTTCAACCCTGACTGCCTGTAACTGCTGGCTCTTGCCCACTGCATGTTTTAAAATTGAAGTGTTCGAAAAAGACTACAAGCCATGATCTGTAGAAGGAAGGTAACAAATCTACATGACTTACTTACCTCAACCTTGGTAAGAAATGCTAAAAAATAAAAATACTGTATGTAAGCTTCTCCCCTTCAAAAAATGGAAGATATTGAACAAACTATTTTACATATGATTCATATTCATACCTTTTTTTTTTGACATTTAAATTTACATTAAAATTTGCATACAGGACCTGTAAAATTGTCAGTTTTAACAAAGTTTGATAGGAATTTCATTATTTCATTGACATTTAAGGAATAGAGGTTGGTTTGGTTTGTTGATGTTTAACGGCACTGCGACAGTCAGAGTCAAATGTGCCAAGAGGGTGTTAATAAATTATGGTGTAAGAGTTAGGATAGTGAGGAGATGGAAGGTTTGTAAGGGAGATAAAGGGGAAAGGCTGAATGTGTTAGAAAAATTTAGGTGAAAAGAAAGGGGGTGTAAGGTTAGGTGTAGAGAGAAGGGGGGGAGGGGGGAGATTATATGTGGTGGAAGAGGTTGTTGTTGCGGAGGAAGTTGATGTTTGAGGAATAATTGTTTTTGAATAGGTCCGAGATTGAGGAGAGTGAGGAGAGAAGAGATCTGGAGTTCTGGTACAGGGGACAGGTTAAGAAAATATGCTTGATGGAGAGATCGGTGTTGCAAATGGGGCAGAGAGGGGGGGAGCCAGATAAGAGATGGGTGTGAGTAAAGAGGAGTGGCCGAGGCAGATACAGGTGACAACAATGTCTTCCCTGGTTGCGACTATGTAGAGGGGTGTTGGTCCCAACTTATGAGTTTGATGGTGTGAAGTTTGTTCCTGGTTTCGTGATTCCATGAGTTTTGCCAGGTTTTGTTGATGTACTGTAGTTGGAATTAAGAAATTGAGTTCACAATAAACCAATAATACCAATACATTGTCTGCTTGACTGTGATCCACTCTGTCAACTATGACATAAGAGCTTGTTTAAAGCTATAACGAACTCACTACTGTACACGCAGGTATAAGTTCACAAGCAATGGGCCAAAGGGAAGTCACCCGTAGACTTGGGGATGCTGTAAAGTCCTGCACAGAATTTTAGCATTCTGAAAAATTCTAGCAAGCAAATTTAAAGGATAAGTTCAGGGGTCAAATTAGTCCTTCTTTTTGAAAGAGAACTTCAAATGAAACAAAATGGTAAAAAAAGCATTCAAAAATCTTATTCTGTTAAGAAGATATTTAAGTTTAAAGTTTGGTATCAAGTTGTGTAGAAACAACTCAAATCAGATAAGACTAGCTGTGATGTCACAGCCTCAGATTCCTCACAAATTTTTATGTATCCTATCATATTTTGTCCTGTAATTTCATGGCTTAAAGAACATTGGATATATCAGGAAAGTAGTCAAACAGAATCTTGTATGGGTAATAATAATTTACCACTTGTAGATTTAAGAAAAACTAATTCAAATAGTAAAACCAAAAGGTTTTGTGGTTCCGATGCTTTTTTGATAAGCTGATTGATTTGCAAATTTGTATTAACTGTCATGTCATTGCATATTCATAAGCCACACCCAACATGCAGATCAATAAAAATGTTACAACATTGGCATTTGCACAATAATTAACAACATCATCAAAGTAAGTATGATGCAAATATTGCTCATTTTTCCTACTTCAAGCATTTGTCAGTATGCCCAGCTTACTCAATAGCTACAGTAGCATTCATGACATCACTACCACGTACAGACCATGACCCATCTGTGTATCACAGATAAGCATAAATCTGATATATCGTTTATGGTGTTTTCATCATTTAGCACTGTCACATTCAGCCATACCCACCATGCATATTAATGACATCTGTTGATAATATAAGCATGTCACAATGTCCAACAAAATTATCATGCCCAATATGACACAAAACGGACATACATGTACAGTTGATCACTTTTTCAAAAGTGTTCACTTTAAGCCCCGCCCAACCTATTAATATGCATAAAATCACCACCACAAACATTAGGTCACATCTGCAGACCATGAGCTACTGTATCTGTGTACCAGTGCTATGATGTGAATCCAGTTCATAGTTTTTAAGATATCGTGTTTACTGTACTTGTGCTTTTTGTTTACAAAATCATATTAAGCCCTGCCCACTATGCATATTAATGAATGAAAGTTCAAATTTTTATACTATGGAAACATACAGACTAGCTAACATCATTATTATTACAAGCATTAAACAAAACAGTCATGTGATTGTCAAAATAAGAGCATTTCAAGATTTTTTATATTAAGCCCCGCTTACTCATTAATATGTATGATATCACCACAAAAAAAAACAATAGGGCACATCTACAGACCATGGGCTATCTGTGTACTGTACCAAATATGACATGAATCCAGTACACTGTGTTTATAAGCTCTTTTCAGCAAAATCATACTGAGCCCCGCCCACTGCACATCATAATGAGATTCAACGCTTTTATACCATGAGCATGTAAACACTAGCTAACAACATTACTATACTAAATATGAAACAAAACGGACATACGGTGTTGAAATATTTTAAGTTTTCAACGTTAAGCCCCGCCCACTAAATAATATGCATGACATCATCACCAAAAACAACGGACCATGCGCTACCTGTGTACCATTTACGATATGAATCTACTTTACCATTATTGAGATATCATGTTTACAAGCTTGGTGTCACACACATACACCCATATATACTGTACATACACACATATGCCTTCACTACGGCATAGGTTCCTGATGCTATCGCGTCAGAACCAAAAATATCCCAACCCAGTGTAATTCCCAACTATACTGTGTATTATGCAACCCTCTTGGCAAAATGGCGCTGATGCTTATAAACCACGTCTCAGCAACTCATTTTGTTCGTTTGTTTTGCTTTTTTTGTTTTTTTGTTCTTTTTTTTTTACTATGCATATTAATGAAATTCAATGTTTTTACATCATGAACATGTACACACCAGCTAGTATCATAATTAGACTAAATATGAAACAAAACATACAAGTGGTTGTTAAAATATGAACATTTCAAGATTTGTATATTAAGCCCTGTCTACTCATTAATATGCATGTCATCACCATAAAAAAACAATAGGCCACATCTACTGACCATGGACTATCTGTGTACCATATATGACATGAATCTAGTGTATCGTTCAAGAGAAACCGCGTTTATGAACTGGCCATCACAAACATACATACATACATACATACACATACCCCCAAACAGTACCGCCCGCAATAAATTGGTCGTGGCAACGTGAAATATCGTGACGCCACGTTAGTCACGTTAGAAATCAGCATCAGATAACCACTATTTCGTTTCTAAATTCTGTGCCATAGCAGTAGCTACTTATCAAGATAATTTATGCAACTCTATCGTCAATCTATCGTGACCAACATGGCGGGCGAAATATTTACATAAACAAGTGCACAAATCACGGAATGGGCAAAGGCTTTGTCTGTTTGTGCTTATTCGATTCACCCATTTAATAATCTAACAAAAATCTTAAATAAGTTATCGCCTACTGTAGCACTGCAACTTTCGTTGTACTACCGTTTGATTTAATGCAAAAATGTACAAAATGTGTATGTTTACAGTAGTAAAACTGGACGTAACAATTTAGTGAATCCATTCCACTGTGCGTATATTAAATCACGAAAAAGGACAATTTACACACGGTACAGATCAGACTTCTTTGTAACCTAATCTTTAACGTCAAACATTTAAAATCAGTTTCTACTATCGACTAAAGCGATTTAGATTTTTTTTTTTTTTTTATGTGAAAATTATTCCCCTTTAAATGTGCCAATCTTAATTAATTGGACCGGGATAGGCCTAAGTCCAGATCCAGCTGGCGTCAATTTGTAAACAAATCTGTCAAAAGTGCTGGGAATGGGGGAGCAGCATTATTTATGATTCTTTAAAAGTTTGCCGTGTTTTTGCAGTTTGTGTTTCATAAAGACTAATGTTTATGGAGTTTAATGTTCGCAAGTTTCGGGTAAGAATTAGAATATATATCTGTTGGAAGGAAAGACATTTTCGCACAATCTAATTTATAAAGAAATCATTTTGCACCTGGGCTTATCAAATAATGGGAGCAACATGTATGTTTCTGTTTACTTACGTCGCTGATTTCGAACTTTGGACATAGATTTTGATGTATTCTTTCAAGATGGAGGTCTACACTGAGCAAAGAGTGCTTAGTTCAGAATTGTATTTGTTCTCAATTTATTTTATTTTTTTAATTTTCTTTTGTGTTTCACTTTTACTGTAGAAGGAACTACATATTAAAAAGTTTTTGACAACGTTTCCTAATATTTTGGTGAAAATATTTCACGAGTTAAAATTGTACTCGACTATTTGGAATAATATATATTTCGGAATAAAACATACAAATCTCAGTAAGTTAAACTTGTTTATTTTTATTGTGCCGATCCTTTTTATTTCGCATATCATTTTATTTTAGTTTTAGTTTACATTATTCTATTCAATTTTCATTTTATAATGTAAAACAAAAATGGCCGTGCAGACACAAGTTGCGTTGCCACGGTTACTTACTTTTCAGGTTGTAATTTTTTGTTCAACTTATTAAAAATAAATAATGATCGTAAATCTCTGTGGTACACTCTGCATTGTCGTTACCAATTTATTGTGGGCTGATCTGTGTCCTTTGAAAAGTCACAGAAAATGAAATACTGAATTTGCTTAAAACAGCAATTTGTATCAGTTAAAACTTATTTGAAACTAAAGAAATTTGCAGGTTCGGTACCTGTGCAGACCTTAAATATTACACACAGTAGACCGAGGACTTTCCTCGCTGAAAGAAATAAGAGTTGTGATTGGAAAATAACGCTCGTGATAGTATCTTTGTATTGAAAAATTAAATCGCAAGTTGCATGAAAACTAATACCACGTTTTTGGCTTCGAGAACGGGTTTTTTTGGCGTTTTACCGGCGTTTTTATTGACGCTTTACCAGCGTTAAAATCACAGGTGCAATTGTCAAACTGCTCGCATCGGTACTGTACATACACACATGAACTTTAAACTTGAATATCTCATTATTAAATTTTTAAACGCTTTCTTCACCATTTTATTTCTTTCAAGTCCTCTTTGATATAAGATGGACATGATATTGCTTGCATTGAGGTTAGCCTATAGTTAAGTGAATCAAATGCAAATAAATTAAACAAAATGGGGCAAAATTTTGCATGAGCACTTATTTGACCTTTTGACCTCCAATTATTTTATTTTTTGCTAGAATGTTAAATCCTACCCACCTTTGCAATTTGTAAAGATACCAATGGATTCCTTCAGAAGAAAGATACCAATGGATTCCTTCAAAAGATATAGCCATCACCAAAAACTTGTTTCATTTAACCTGTGACATTTTGACACGGAAGTTTACACCAAGTTCATGTACCACAATATCATGATACAAACATAGGATTGGTATAGGTCTTGCACTTTCGGAATTTAAAGTGGCACGAAACTGAAACTTAGTACATAATTACCCCATTAAACCACATCTTTGACCTCTGAAAGCTTATCTCTGACCCTAATCATTGAAACAATATCTTACATTTTTCACATTTATCGTACCCTACTGTATGACACCATTCATGCTCATATCACACTTACCATTCCATAACCATAGGGGGAAATGGTGCAGTGGTCAATAGCTGTGACCTTTGACCTTTTGACCCCAGAGTCTATGGGATACAATTTCATGTACCAAGGTATCATAGTACAACATACGGGTTGGTATAGGTCTTGTACTTGTTTAGTTTAAATTGCTGCAAAATTATGCATAAAAAGCACTTATTTCACCTTTGATCCATGACCTTTGACCTCCAATTATTTTTATTTTTGTTAGAATGTTAAATCCTACCCACCTTTGCAATTTGTAAAGATACCAAGTAATTCCTTCAAAAGATACAGCCATCACCAAAAACTTGTTTCATTTGATCTGTGACCTTTGACCTCAAAACTTTGGAGACAAAAGTTCTGGGCCTGGGGTACCCGTCCACCAACTTTGATTCATGTGTGTATTACAGTTTTTGAGTTATAAGCGACAAAAAAGTAATTGCTGCACACATGCACCCATACGCACACACACACAGACAGACAAAAAACAGCAAATTTTGTCCCGTTCTAAAAACTTATGACCCCTAACCCCTAATATGAGGTCATCACATGAGACCCCCTGGTAGGCCCCACTAGCCCTCCTAATAAACTGTATAAGAATATTTGGTCTGCAAGAAAGAGCTGAGGAGGACACAAATGCTCTCGTAAAGACTCTGGCCCATAAAAAGCTGTGAGTTAATCTACAGACCACAGATATAGACAGGAGTCATATGAGTTGGTAAGACAAGCAACAGAGGAGGTAAAATTTACAAACTATGCAGCAAGATCCCTCATGCTGAAAGCGAGAAGGAAACTGAAAGGAACCGGGATAGTCTTACAGGAGGACCTTACCGCAAAAATCATGCCCTCCTTAAACAAGACTTCTGATCATCCCCAAACCTCATCTGCCTGGTCTATTGACGAAAGGATCTACGCGCTTCTTAAAACAACAGAAGGCTTAGGAGTGAAGAGAAGATTAATGGGACCAAATGATCTTAAGAACCACCTGAACCTGAAATTGACAGATTGAACTTGACCAAAACACTTGAACTTGCTGAGTATCAGTTTCCTGATAATTTATGCATACCATTTTCAATACCTTTAACTCACATTATTAATCTATTGTATCATTCACAACAGATGTATTTCTTAACAAACTTAAGATTCCAAAAGTAATTCTCATTTTTAAGAAGGATGAACCCGATGTTTATAAACATTATTGCCCTTTATCTGCTTTACCATGTTTGTTTAAAATAATAGAAAGATTGAAGTTTAATCGTATAATAGGTTTTCTTGATAAGCACAATGCATTACTTGAGGATCAATACGGTTTTAAGCCTGGTCATTCTACGGATTTAGCACTTACAGTATCTCTGCTACTAATAATTTATACAAAGCTCTTGATAAGGATTCAGCAGTTGGCGTCTTTCTAGATCTTTCAAAGGCCTTCGATACTATTGATCATCAATTCCTTTTAAATAAGTTATCATTCTATGGCATAAGAGATAATACACTTGCGTGGTTTTATAGTTATTTTTGTAAAAGGCATCAGTTCGTATACTGCATTATGATAATTGTAACTCTGATCTTTATAATGTTAAATGTGGATTTCCACAAGGTTCGATATTAGGTCCACTTCTTTTTAATATATATACCAATAATATAAGCAATGTGTCTTCAGAATCATCACTGATTTTATTTGTGGATGACACTAATATATTTTTATCAGGGTAGTGTGTGTGTCACATGAGTTAAAAAATACTGTTTGTTCAGATTTATCTCAATTTTATGAATGGTTTTCTGCAAACAAGTTGCCTCTTAACATTAGTAAAACTAATTATGTAATATTTAGACCACTTAGTAAAAATTGGGATGTCACTATCCACTTCAATAGCATTAAAATTAGTAAAGTAGATACCACAAAATTTTAGGGGTCTGTAATGATTCAAATCTTTCTTGGTCCGATCATATTCATTCAATTTTTAATAAGATTTTGAGAGGTGTTGGTATCTTTGTCAAAATTGAAACATTTCATTCCAAGAACGATTTTAAGTCCTTGTATCAAATACTTCCAGCATTTTACTTCATTTATCTTACTGTTGCAGTGTTTGGTCGAGTGCTACTAAATCTTTCTTAAATAAATTAGTTATCTTTTAAAAATGGGCCATACGACATACTGTAACACCAATGCTTATTATCGTGACAGTACTAGTAATTTATTTTGTCTCTTAACCTCCTTAAACTACCAGATCTCATTAACATCAATCTTGCCACCATTGCTTACCGGGCTACTAACAATAATCTTCCGCCACCTTTTATAAAGATGTTGAGGACAAACAAAGACAGGCACAACTACAACACCCATCAATCAAACAACATCCATTGTGTTGCCTTTCGCACCAACATTTATAAGATTTAATTTATGCAACTGTGCAATTGATACCTGGAATTTCCTCTCAACTGACATACTGTACAAAGCTGCAAACCTGGAAAACCCTAAACGTAAATGCATCATGAACTATAGATTTGTTTTAATCATTCCCTTTTACTGTTACATGTATATACTTACATACTTACTTTACCTGGGGTCGGGTGGGGTGGAAACCCATGGCTTCGATAGTATCTGTTGGTGTGTGTGGACTCTGGCTTCGATTGTATCTGTTGGTTTGTGGGGGTGGAGCATTTTGTACTACTAAATTTGTTATCATTTTTGTTTGGTTATTTGGGAGTGTTGTACTCAGTTAAGCTCACCAGAGTTTTTATACAACACTTCCTTTCGCAAACATATATATTCTTCTGTATATACATATACTGAAAATTTCATAATATATTTGTTGATAAAATTCTTCTGTAATTATATGTAAATATGTTGTGAAAAACCAAATAAATGAAATGAAATAATATCAAGGGGGTGGCCATGTAGTGTAGGAGGTACAGGCTGTCATTTTCCTAAAGTAAAGTGACTACAATATCTCATCCCCACATATATGTATATGTGGGTGATGAGATAATAAACTTGTGTGGAACAAAACAATTGTCATGTCTTTAATGCGTAGCATGAAACTTTATATCGTTGTCTGTTTTGGGCATCTCCCTTTAACAAGTTTTGGGCATCTCCCTTAAACAAGTTTTGGGCATGTCTTCATTAATAGTTGCACCACTCACTCAGTACATAACCTTTCCATTTCTTAGATGGATTTTTTTTTTTTTTATAACTTTTTAGGCCTACAATGTTTTGTTTTTTAGGAAATATTTAAGAATTCTAAAGGAAACTGAAGTTAAAGAAAAGGGTAAATTTCTAGTAAATTGTAGCTGTACATTGGTATAGAAAGAATCTGGATTTTTTATTTCTGATGATGAACTCATTCCGTTTTCATGTGTTTATTCCGTTATTACATGCACATATGATTAGAAATATAATTTTAGTTTTTATCGTTATAAATTTTAGACCCAAATTATGCAATTTTTGTGCAATACATAGCGAAGTATCACTATATTTTTACCTCCGTTATGTTTTTGCCCCAGTTTGTCTGTTTGTCATCAAGATATCTCAAAAACTGACGATTGGATTTGGATTAAATTTTGTGTGTGGCTTTGTCCCTGCTTAAGGAAGAAATGATTAAAATTTGAGACATTGGAACAGGGGAAGGGTGAAAATGGAGGTGGGGACATGTTTTTGCCCCTATTTGTCTGTTTGTTTCTTTATCATGTTAGACTTAAAACAATCGTTTGATTGCAACCTATATCAAAATCATTGACATGACTAATTAATAAATAATAAATAACAATCAATATATTTTTGGAAGGGTATTTTCATCCCAAATTTCTGATTACTTTATTATCAAATATTAATAACTTGATTTTGGTAATAAAAAAAACAACCGGAATTTCATTTTTAAGGCCTCAAATTTTCATTTTAAGCGTCTCAAATTTTCCCTAATTATGCATCCAAGAAGGTAACTTTTTTAACATTTTTTGCAGGGTGTGGATTGCTAACAAATTTATCTTGCCAGTTTTATGCGATTTATGACCATGCAGGGATGTGCGAGTTTTAAAATAATAATACAAAAATTAACAAAATTTCAGGTTTTTCCTGTGCTGCTGATTAAAAACTAATGGCCCCTACAGTTGCCATTTCAAGTGTAGCCTATACAGTTCAATGTAAGTCAGTGCATATTTTGCATACAATTGTATATAGGCCTAATTGCTGAAATGATCATTTCAAGTGCCTGTTACAAAGATTCAAAGCAAAAAACAAAAAAAACAAAAAACTTTTTTTACAAATTATAGGTAAGATTTCACAGAATTTAAAATTTGAATCAAACAAAATGGTTCCACAAGGTAAAAGTAAAGGTCAAATGATCAATTATTTACTTATGTTGCCTACTTGGAATCTGACAATGGATTCTTAATTCCTAATTCATTACCTTTAAAATGACACACTTCCCATCAACATTGAACCTTCCCTTTTCGAGTTATGGGTTTCTAAAGTTTGTGGACCTGGCCCATTTTTATGATTTTCTGCAATATTCAAGAGTCCGTAACTTTTGATCCGAATGCCGGGTTCCGCGAAAAACTGAAAATTGGCTTTTCTCGGTGATAAACATTACATACAAATTCTGAGATGGTGGTGTATTTATCTTCATTTTTTGGGGGGTGATTTGATATGGAATGACCAGACACGCAAAAGACAGGTAATTTGAAAGAGAACTTCAGCCCGAAAAATGTCGCAGAGCATCATAACTCAGTTAGAATGAAATGTAGAACCAAGCTGCATGGGACTTGAATAACTATGTCAGGCTGTAAATCAGTAACGACAGCAATCAGTGAACGTCAGCCAACAAGGTGACACCATGCCAACCTTTGGGAAGCCAATGAGAATAGCCCTATCGTTAGCGTTTTATCACTAAGAATTTTAGCTATCCTGCCCACGAAGTCAAGACTGAAATATTACACACACTGCCAAAAGGATTAAAATCTGAGCAGGGGGCAACAGTGGCGTTCAACTGGTACGGAGGTTAGGACCTGAGAATGAGATTGACCCTGTCTTGTACAGTACATACTGTATGATGTAAAGTTAAGACTATGAACACACTGAATGTGCACACTGCATGCAGTACATACCGCAAGGGGCCAAAAACGCTCGGATATGCTTAGATGGCGCGAGCTGCGTAAACATACTAGTAGCCTTGGGCCTACCTAACGTAACTTACACACAACGTTACGATTAATTTTATTTTCAATATCGGAAAAATTGCAAGTTACCTATAACGATTAAGATGGATACGGTTTAAATAACTTAGAACATTGAACAATAAAATGCTGTTAATTACCATTCAATTCGTCTAACGCAGATATTCAAAATCACTCTTCACAACCCCTTCACTGATTTCACGACAGCAAGCACCGATATCCTACCATAATTAACTGCCAGAAACAACTTCAGATCCAGCCATGTCGATATACGCTATACGCTAGGTCTACGCGATATGCATGTCAAAAGAAAAAGACGCTTAAATTTTGCAAAAATTATTAATAGTTCCGATGAAAAATACCAATGATAATAATTGCATTTAATTTTGAATTTGAGGTGTGTTATATTGTTCAATAAGATCTCATATCAACGAAACAAATTTTCATAAATAATCGTGAAATTTGAGACAAAAATGTTGCTACGGTAACCCGCCATTTATAAACACTTTGATCGCCAGCTGGTGTTGTGGGGCTCGTCGTAAAAATAATAATTATTCAGATTGTAAATTTAAAATGTCAGATTATGATGATCAGGAATATGAAGAGGATCAAGAAGGGGTGGAAGAGCCCGAGTTAGATCAAGATGAAGAAGAAGGTGGAGGTGAAGACGACGGTGAAGAACAAGAGGAAGAGGAGGTCGCTAATCAAACGCAATTTTTTTGCTATTCCTATCTTTTACGTGTTAGGTTAGGCCCTAGGCCTATGTAACATTAGGAATATTATTAGCCCAACGTACTAACACTAACATTAACAAGTTATGTTAGGCCTTGCCAAGCTCCAAAAATGAGTGACTCCCAAGCTAAGTAGGCCTATGGATTTGTGTTTTTTCCTTTTTAAACATAGGCCCTAATATAGTGAGGGGTAGCCTAGTAGATTCTGTGAAACCACATCCCAAATTCAAAGCCTGCATTTAACATTAACGTTAGGCATTCTCTGCACTACTCAAAATCAAACGAGTAAAGTTACTGATTTAAGTTAACGTTAGGTTATTAACGCAAGTCACAAGTGTTTCCACCATTGGTAATGTAATTAATAAGTACTTGTTGGCCTTAGACAATAGTAAAAGTGTTATTGTGAGTTCTAATATAGGCCTACCCAAATTGTGCAGTTCTCAAAGTAGGCCTAGGCCTAGGCCTATTTGAATATGTCCATTCGGTCATCCAGCATTTTGAATATCTGGGACACTTGTTACTTTGTTGCTGGAAACATGCAATGATTTGTGAACAAGTGAGCGCCACGCCACGTTTTACCCTGAAGTATTGTACGTAGTCATGATACATGTGTTTTTGAACTTTTTTAACACAATGTTTAATGACATTTATAATTATATGTGAACATTAGCTCTTAGATAGTAGATAGTGGATCTCCTTTGGTGCATTTATAGACCTTTGTATGACTTTCAGTTAATTTTCACTATGGGTGGTATTATATGTCTCTGCACATAATCTGTAGACAAATACCCCTGCATGATGAAGACCTGCATGATGAAGATTTTCTTCAATTTTGTCAATAAACTGCAGTGCTGTGCTGGTAAACTTGGGTTGTTTGTGAACTCATGTTCTGTTGACCTGAGCATTAACTTGTGAGGGGGAATGATTTCTACTCTTATGATATATAGGATTGCTCCATCTGAAGCCATTTGATAAAAAGAACAGGTTTTGGGTTTGTTTCAAAACATTTAATGGTACGGGGGTTGAAAATTAAATTTTCGCCACTGTTCCACGGAACAATACTTTCTCAAATAATGCACTTGTCAATTGTGTGACTCACCCTTACACCTTCGTACAAGGTGAGTCACTGCACCAAAGTGGGTGGTCAAACCATGTACATTGACGCACCCTTCAGTCACTTCGATGACTGACATTTCTTGTGCAAATGACTTGCCCAAAATCACTCACCTCTGTACAAAGTCATTGGGTCTGAAGTAAATTGACTCACCCCTGAGTCACTCTGGCGACTGATGCACATGTGAGTCACTTTTTCATATGTCAGTGACTCACCTTTGACTGACATTGCCGGGAGTAGTAGAGGTGAGTCATACAACTGACAAGTGCATAATTATGTTCCGGATCAGATTTCACTGTTCCAAATTTAATAACAGAACAAATTCCTTTCTTCAACATAGGCTTAATTTACTACTTTAACATGTAAATATGTATGTCGGTTATTAATATTTCCTTGATGAGGTATACAGTTGTACACATGCTAGCAGCCTTGGATATGTGTATTTTATGCTGTCAATTACAAGGTGGGAAAAGCTTTTTCTTACTGGAAGAAATTATTCTTATGATAATCTTGTTTGACAACATGCAATTTTTTGTTTTTAGCAGAAATCAAATTATTGATCATTGATGTCACATGCTTATGAAAAAACACTGTTCCACCAGAACAATAACATTTGAAAATTCACTGTTCCTGCATAAAAAGCACTGCTCTCAGAACAGTGGGAAATTGTGACCCTTGTAGTATACAGACCCCTAGCTTGATTCAAAAATGGGCAGGGTGCTAGACTTGTTGAGGGGCACATTAATGCATGCGCGAAGCGCTGCGTCTTTTCGGCATGGAGTCCTGGGGCCCCCTTAAGGATTTTAGCTATAATCATACCTCAGAATGAAACTATTCTGATTGATAAGGACCATTCATGAGCCAAACAGGACAAATGCTTACTATGCTATTATTCTGTGTTCTGTATCCATGTTAAGGTATTCATTTATAAGTTTAATAAGATTATTAAAATTGAAAAAAAATGAGGGGCAGGGAGGACCCCCAGGGGGAAGGGCGGGCCACCCCTGTAAAATAGCAAAGCTAGGGGTCTGGATATGCTTATGTTCCTCAATTTCAAAGCATTTAATCTTAATTATGGAGTTGTATTGAACCTTATTAATTAGACAGAAAAATGGTTGTTAATCACATTTATAGATCAGTTTTGAAGGCAGTAATTGAGGTTTCTGTGAAACTGAACAATCAAAACCTTATTTAATTCTTTACACCCATAAGAATTTTCAAAAGATTATATAAAAGTCTAAACATAAAAAGGTGTGTATACATTTAGTTTGCATGGTACACATGTTGCAGTAAGAATTATATTATAATCTTAGGAATGAAATGAAACATTCCTGAGAGAAAAATGTTCAAAGTTATAGAATTGAACATTTTGTCATATTTTCATTAATGTGACTGAAAATTCATAGCTCAGCAGAAGGAAATTGATGTCAGAGCTATATTTTTCAGTTCCAGTACAAATTGAAAAGGTGGAGATTGTGTAATTGATTAAGTTTCCACGTGAATTAAAACTCATGTCATTTAAAATTACAAGGATCAACATAGCATTGCTTGTTGTATTGAAATATCATTCAGTAAAATGATACATCTCTGAACTATAAAATTATCAACAAATGGTAATTAGATCTTACCTGATTGAAAATTCTGTAAAAACTTGGAGGGAATTTTTTTTCTCCCTCTGAACATTCTACCAATGGTATCCTGATCACTAGTCATAGATTAGTTGAAGAAACACTGCAACCCAACCGTAATGGCCAGTGGTCGAAATTCCTGCTGTTCTGCTGTTCCGAGAACAGTGCTTTTTATGCAGAAACAGTAAAATTTCAAATATTATGAAACAGTGATTTTTTTTCTCAAACATATAGCATGAACATCTTGACATAATGTTTTCTGCTCATAAAACATGTTTTAAGAGTAAAGTCCCTCATAACAATATTTTTTAAGTAGGCCTGCAATTGCCAGCGCAATCGATAGCGTTGTGCAGGATCCCGGTGGTCACGTAAGTCCTGGTATCCCTATCCCAGTATACAGTATATACACAACTTGACGTGATCTTACTGTATGTTTAGTATACTGTGCAGGGGACCAGTCATTTGAGAGCAGTGTGTTGGCCTTGTACGGTAAAAAACATAAATTTCATTGAGAAAAACTTTTTTGTGACGGGTTGCCAGATTGCAAAATAATGGACTGAATTGCGCTGAACATAATTTGCATTGGCCCAGGTTTGCAGTGCTAGTGCAGGTGGGGAATCCCAATTTTTTTTAATGTATATGGGATTAGTGGTTTTATTCACGCGTGGTAGGAAATTCAGAATTGTTGAGTATGAGTGAGATACGTGCAAGATGGGATTTCCAAAAATTTAGTTCTTTTAACTTTGTGCGTTGACCCAATTGTTTTTATTTTTTGACAAAATATGATTTCCTACCACGTGGTCTAATTAAATTGACTGTGTCACTCATTTAATGTCAATGATCGGCCGGAAGAGATTAGAATTACCCATTGACTCACACATTATAATTTATACAAAACAGCTAATAACTTTTGTTGAAAGCCAATTTTGGGGCCACCCCCTCCCTTCTTTCTATCCACCTGGGCCTCTCCACTTATCACCAAACCCACCCTAACCTCTTCAGCAACCTCCACAACCAAATCAAAGACCAACTCTCAAACTACACCTCCATCTATACTGATGGCTCCAAGGAAGGTGACAAGACAGCTGCTGCTGCCGTCATCACCGGTATCCACCTCGAAAAACGCTAAAGGTGCTTTGCAATATATAACCAACAACGTACAGAAAAAAGCTTCTCCATTCAGATATGGCCTTGTTGAGCCACTACAATTAATACCATATTTTCCCCACCGCCTACATTTCTCCTTCAATGGTACCGTCCCCCGCCAGGTCCCTAGGTCTATCACTACTCCTCTTCCCAGATAGTGCCCACGTTACAGTTGTGTATTGGATGGCATTTCTTTGTCACACATACTGTAGAAGGTGGCAAAGCCATGTCCAGTGCCTATTCTACTTTGTTTGCGGTTCTGCAGGAAGAATTATTTTTTCCATTAATATATATATATGTATATGTATATGTATATATATATATATATATATATATATATATATGTATATATATATATATATATATATATATATATATATATATATATATATATATATATGTATATATATATAAATATATATATATATAGATAGATATAGAGATAGATATATAGATAGATAGATTGATTGATTGATTGATTGATTGATTGATTTAGATTTCTTTAGTAAGCAACAGTTCATGTGGTAAATATGTGCTCTAAAAACGTCCCCGAAGTAATTGTGCGATGAATAGCACATTTAATTGCGAAAGATTTAAAGCATATCAAGATGTATGTACTACATTAATATCATTTCTATCACAATTTTTCATGGAAAGATTTTCGACACCTTTATTAAGATTTTATAATTGATTCCAATTTTGGTGGTCCTCTGGTCATCAGATTCACACTATTCTGTAGATGCATCTTCCCTTGGAATCTGGACTCTTTTATTCATTAACATCTTTTTATTGTCCTTTCAGAAGGTGCCTGAGGTTCCTCTCACTGAAGATATCATAAGGGAAAACCTGTCGTTCTTATGTAAAACTGGCAATGGCCTGGCTCATGCATATGTGAGGTTGGAAGTGAGAGAAAAGTAAGAACCTTGTTTGTTTTTTTTAAATTTTTGTTGTGGGTGCAATTAGCATATTATGGTTTCAAGAAAAAGATTCACATACATGTAAGAGGGCAGGGAGGGCACAATTAGATAGATTGAGTAATTGAGACATTCTGACGTACAGCAAACACATCTATCTCTCCAGGGGAAAAGGTGTAATGGTAACAATTTTAAATAAAAAAAGTGAATGCATTTATTTGTGGATACCCCCACAGCCACCCTCCTTCCCCACCCTTTCCCCCACCTAAAAAATGTAAAAGAATACGCTATAAGGAAGCAAATCAATTAAAGAGGCTTTCAATTTTTTTGCTGTAAAATTAAATTCAAATGTTGTAAAATACAGGGGTTTCAAAATTATGCTTTCCTACAAATATAGGAATCATTATTTTGAATGTATTGTAATGCCTGTTGTTCGACGCCCTCACTTATACTTTTACCTCCCAACAGAGATAAGTTTCCTTTCCCATCGATTAATCCTTGCTGTCCTACATAAACCTCTCAACAGATATAGGTTCCCTTCCCACCGATTAATCTTAACTGTCCTACATAAACCTCTCAACAGATATAAGTTCCCTTCCCACTGATTAATCTTAACTATCCTACTTTTCTAGGCTCCTACCAGTTAATGGTTTTATTCTCATTTCTTACCATTTGTTTAAGTTTTATGAATTATAGTTGAGTTAGCGATATATTCTTGTAATGCGTATCAACGTGTGAACTGCGCTGGTGCAGGAGATATGTCATTATAAATAGAAGTACCGTGTATAAGTAGAAATGATATAACAGGTTACCGATAATTATGCACCGCTGTTTGTGTCATTTCTTCTTGCACCTGTGGTTGTGCATAAATTGTAACTGCGTTTATGGCTTTGCAGTAATCGGCCGGCACTACAATATCATTAGGAATTTTGGGGACAAGAATATGTAACAAGGTGAATCTCCTTCTGCCCCCCCCTCCCCCCCCCCCTCCCTTCATTAACATATTTTGCTAGTATAGAATGAAATTTAAATGTTGTAAAGTATGGGGGTTTAAACACGATGCTTTCCTACATATATAGGAATCATCATTTTGAATATACCATTGGGAATTTGGGGAGAAGAATATGTAACTGGAGGAATTTCTCCCTGCCCCTCCCCCTTCCCCACCCCACTCAGGATTACGCCACTGGAGTACATACATGCCCAGACTCCCTTTACTACCTTCTTACCAACACTGCCAAAAATGAACAAATTTAAGTCTTTAGCTACTGTATGTACAAAATTGTTGAATGTGGAATAAAAAGTGAAATTGCTAATTTGTAATTTTTTATTTAATTCTCGTTGAACACGTATATTTAAATATAAACTAAAGTTAAAAACACTTCAAAAGTGAAAAAGGCGGCAAATAAGAAAGAGATGACAACAGATGTACATAACACTGGTTCCTTTTACGTTCTACTGTTTTATAAATCTGTAAGCAATATGAAACCTGTCATCTATTGTGTAACTGAAAAAAATAATAATAATAACTTCCAAGCTACAACTAGACACTAAACTAAAAAGTTTACCTCATTTTCTCTGATGTTTTTTGTTTTTTTTTCTTCTGAAAACTGAAAGAACTCTCAGCTCTGCTTGTTATTCACCTCATGGTACATGTAAAGATAACAGTTCCATAAACGAAACTTTTCTCTCCAGATTCAAAAACGTTTTAATTGACTTTTTTCTGCACATATAGCATTCAAGAAGATAGTATTCATGGACCTACTTTCATTTTGGTTATTATATGGAAATTAAGCTGAATATAGTCTTTTTTTCTTCTTTTTTCAACAGTTTATTATTATAACGTACTCAAAAATTATTTTCATTGAAATTGATCAAAATTTTGTATATAAGTTTTCAAGTATGCAGGAAACATTAAATTGTTTGACTATAGTGTCTTTCACTTTCATCTCTTGTGTTTGTTGCATTCAGTGAATTGTGTAAATGTGCCAGCTTTCAGAAATGTGCTCTCAGTATTACATTTTCAGATTTTAAAAAAACATTAAAATTTATGTGCACTGAATTGGAAGAAAATATCATCATCTTACTTTGCTTTTTCTGATTTGTTTGTCCTTGTTAATCAGTTTAGTAAAATCACAAGTACACATACTTTATTTGTCATTAATTTTCACAGGATTTAAGTAATCTGATTTGTAATTTTTGAAATATTTAATGGTTCCTTCATCTTGTTGAACTCGTAGAATGATACTGTTCTATTTTCCAGGCCTAAAAGGTCATTGAGAAATATACAAAAAATATGGTGTATGGCCATGGGTAAGATTTGACTACCAAAAGTGTCTGTGTTGGGAGAGGTGATTGGGTGTCAAAATCACACTGACATACAACAAATAAATATGGAATAAAGTGGGGGAATGCCCCCTTGCAGGCTGGAACTCCCAAATCCTGCCTACATATGTCAATGAGGCTATGACCCTAGAATGTTGTCAGCGACCTGATAAATAAGATAGTGACTTTTCCTCTTTATTTTCTTTTTTGCAAGTAATTAGAATCAAATCTCTTATCAAATTCCCATTGTATTCTTTTCCTGGTTGCAGTTATTTAGTAAGATAATGTATATTTACCATAAGTTTTGGTCATAATTTACTGGAACAAATTTTTAAGGAACAGGACCATGTTTGACATATTGCGCTTATTTAAAATAAAATTGTACAACATTTTAGGCGCAAAGTTTCTTCTTAGTAAGGGCCCATCCTCGGGAGTTGCGTACAGTGTGAATTCAATGGGTGAAACAATGGGAAAGATAACCTTATTCTTAGTAATTACCACAAATTTCTTCCCCTTTATTAACAGGTATTCTAAATAGCATATGGAACATAAAACATTTAAACAGCATTCATTATTTAATGATGTTAGGATATGTTATCAGTCAAAAAGTGTTGGATGTGCACTTATTAAAGCAAGGGGATAATTACATCGAATATGGTATATGTATGTGCAAGCATTTAAATAGCTGCGTTTTTCAAGAGGTTGCAAATCGCTCCAGGAACTTGCACAAAAAAAAAAAACAGATAGGAAATAAAGATAACTTTTGTTCAAGGATACAAGTAAGTTTTTTGATTGGTCCCTAATAGAAGTAGAATGTAAGATTGTGGTAATGGGTGAATGTGACATTTTTCACCTATATGAAGCATCATGGCTCATGGAGGGCCCCTAAATGTACCTTAGTGTATTTTAGGGGGACCGAAAATTAAAATGACCATAAAAAGATAACCACAGGGACAAAAACCAGGAAAACCCATGTTTGACATTGGTGAAACAGTATAAATTGAACTAAAAATAGCTGTGGACCTTCTTTTTTTGCCTCTTCAGAATTTTTGAGATATGAGAGGCCTCAGATGCTAGTTTGCCTGGGGCCTCTCAGCAGCCCTGATCCTAGGAGTGGAAACCCTTTTTGTATTTCAGCTGCTGTAGCAGCAAGTTACATGTACCAGTATCCAAAGACTAAAAATTGTACAAAAGAGGTTTTAACGATAGGAGAAGTGTTTATTTCTCTTTTCAAGCAATCAAAAATTGATCTTAATTTGATAATTGAAAATAGTTTTTGTCTTTTTAGTGAAATTTTGTGATATTAGGTTTTCATTTTTCATTTTTTATTTTTTTTTATCATTGAAATCACAAGAGAAGTGCAGGTTTCTTTTACAATATTTGAATAAATTTAATTTTTTTGTCAGAGTCAATGCTGTAATTGTTACTATTTTATGAAAGACTTGCCCATATGCCAGTAAAAATGTACTATTGGTCATAAACATGCTCCAAATATGCATCTAGTCTATCTAACCCCCACCCCCTTCCACCAGCCCCAACCAGCAAAACAAGAAGCTAATGTGAGGTCCTTACGGATTGTGTGCAAACTACTTGATATTTAAACTAAGATGATTTACCCCCTTTAAAAATTCAAATATATTCAAAACTAAAAATTCAGTTTTTCTAATAATAAACTTTACACTATCAATCCCAAAGTAGGCATCAACTCTCCTTTACTAAGTCACAGAGAGGATGTGGTCATCATCCGCATTCTCCTGGGCAACACCTTATCTCACCCACTCCTACCTCCTTTCTGGCTCTCCCAAACCTTTCTGCCCTACTTGCAATACTGATTTCTCGATTGATATCCTCTTAACCTGTCCCATTTAGGCCAACTCCAGATCTTTCCTATCCCCTACCACCACTATTTCCGACTTCTTTAAGAATAATCTTGAACACATCCCTCTCCTTCTCTCTTTACCACCTTTTCTTCTACAATTTATTTTGTATACAATTTTCACTTCTCTCCATCCTTTCCTCCTTCTCCAATCATCTGTTCCATAACCTTTGCATCTTAATTATTTACACCTTCTTGGCACGTTTGACTCTGACTTTCCCGGTGCTGTTAATCCTCAACAAACAAAACAAAACAAAATTCAGTGAAAAACATTTTTTCTGTTTGTTTTATGTAGAGAGCTTACAGACATCAAGATATTAAGCCAGTACATCCACCTTCGTTACATTGACCTCTCAGTCAATGCCCTTCGTGACATTTCACCTTTGAACTCGTTAACACACTTGCTGACCTTGAAGTGTGATCGGAACATGTTGACATCAGCCAAGATGGAGGAGCTTCCGTATCTTCAGATGGCAAGCTTCTCTAACAATCACATTACATCCACCGAGGGAGTCAATCATCCACTGCTGGAGTCAGTCAATTTATCATGTAAGTTTGTTAGGGCAAGGTAATGACAGAGTAGAGGGTGGGAAGCATTGAGCAGGATTTGCCCACCAAAAGTTGGGGAAGGGGGTGGGGGAAAGTCACAAAATTACACTAAGATACAAAAAACACCATACAAAAGATATTAATACAAAAATAAGTTGGGAAAAATGCCCCCTTGTACCCCAACTCCTGCCTTTGGTGTTAGCAGTAAATCTCATATGTCAAAATTACAATTTTGAGATGCAAGTTATGTCAGAGGTACATGTATATAAAAAACATATTTCTTGTTTGTTGTGGGTTTTTTGCAGTCATTGCCCTACTTTGTAAGACAATGGCTACTTTTTCTGCAAGTTTTATTCACCAAAGTAAATAAATCATAAAGAATGAGGAAAAGATATAATCATTCTATTACCTGATTTCTGAACCCCTTTCTCAGCCTCTTTGTACCTTCCTATCATTAAAGGTGCACATTGTACAGGAAATAAAATCTTTGGATACAATGACATGCTAAGGATTTGTTACTCTTGTCAAATTTCAAGCAGTCAGCACAGTGTACTTAACCCAGGAAGTTATTTGTAAAGAAAAAGAAGGGAATTGTAGATTCTTTTCGGCAGTTAATACAAAAGTTAATACAAAATCATAGTGAAACAAAAATTTAAATTTAATGATCTGTGAAAATAAATGGGGTGTATAATCAGGTTTTTGTGTCTTTAAGGTAGTTACTATAGGTTAAATCAGATATGTTTTTTTTTTCTTCTGCAATTCAGCTAAAATGATGCTATAACCATTATCTTGCTATTTTGAAATTTGAATGATCTAAGCAGATGTTGAAATCAGAATTATTAAAAGCTCCCATTACTGGAGTGGGGTAATTTAGTATCTCTGATTAAGGCTATCTGTGGGGTTCATTTAGATCAAAGATTCCTTAAGTACACTATTTGACCCTTATGATATCCCAGTCATATCAAAGAAATGATTCATTTTGGGATTTGATTTCAAAGCAGACATACATAAAGTCTGGATTTTGCCACCTTTGTTATGATAGAAGAAATAATTGTAAGTGATTTATCCAACTTTCACATCTTTAAAATCTAACATATATTATCCAATTAATCAAAATATTAATTCTGTCAAAAATAATATAAATGGTAACAGCCATTTTGTTTATACCATGCTCAGAAAATGACATCATCAACAGTTTTTGATGAAAGTGAAATGTATTCCTTGATAATCTATTTCAAATTTTCTTGACTTCTTCAGAAATTATTTTCCTTAGACTACTGGATGGAAAATTTCAAGAAGAATTGTAAAAAACTACATTATTTAAAGAGTAATGTTGAGGCGGAGTGTTTATATGCACTGGGCAAAGATCTTTGGTGCGTGTGGAATGGCATGACTTTAGGAGGGCCATTCGCGAGTGCCAAGTCCTTTGATTAGTGCATTAAATGCGTATATAAACATGATGCAAAGACTTTCATCTTTTTATAGAATTTCTGTGTTAGACTGTTTTAAATGCATGAAAAACAATTAAAAAACAAGAACAGTCTACATGTATTTTTTTGGCTTTATTAAAACATTCACCTGTTCTGAAAATGGAGTAATCAAGGTCGTGCATAGCCGGGATTTCATGCACGGGTCATAACAATGCAAATACTCCATATAAATCTTATAACGTGTGCTAACACAAAGGGGAAATATTGTAATCATGGGTAGTATTTCAACAAAAAATGTCAGCCCCATGGTACAACTTTAAACATGGATGACTTAAGAACAGAATAAGCTTTTAAGATGTGGTATTTGCAGACCTGCCAACTAGTACGATTTTGCAGTATTTAATACGGGAAAATGTTGAGAATACAATTGTACATTTTTTGGCACCAGAATACTATTTATTTATTTCTATTATTAATATTATTATTATTTTTTTTTTTTTTTTTTTAATAGTTTTTTTTTTCTTTTTTATACTTATACTTTTTATGCTCGATTGGCGTTTATGTCTCCTTGAAAGATTTTTGCCAACTTAACCGATTCAGATTTATTTGCGGCTGCCGCCAAAAAGTGTAGACTACAAGCTAATTATGCATAAGGCAACCTACCTTAAGCTAGGGCATCCGTGATTGGTGCATGGGATGTAAACAAGCGTTTTTCGTCCAAGTGTAGCCAATCAGAACGTTGCATACGAGAGATGAATGATTGTCACGGTGCCTATATTCAAACGAAACATGTGGTCCGGTAACTAACGTTACATGTGTAAATTGTAATACACGCAGTTTTAACAGTGTTTGAAGCATGTTGTAATTTGTATTAAGCGGTAATTTTGTGAGTGATATTAATGTTTAAATATGGCTTTGATAATGGTAATTTTTTTTCAGCCACAGTAAACCTTTGTTTTGTACATTTTGTTTAAAGGGTACAGTTTTTTTTATCAAAAATACAACTTTTGTAGTTCCAGAATACAGTTTGGTGATCCTAAAGGTTGGCAGGTCTGTATTTGGCATTATTCTCGAGGTCGGACATCCGGGAATGTTGTGGTGCGCGGCGACGTAACAATGCTTTTTTGACTATCTCAAACTTCAGTCAAAGGGGAAAACAAACAGTCAGTTATCATTGCAGTCAATGGGGGAAAAACCTAATTTTTGTCATTTTCCAACAAATACTGGACAGAATTTATTTTCCTTCATAAATAAATGTTGTGTATTAGATAATAGTTTACAACATATATGAGTACCATTAATTTTCGCTGACTGGCCGAGGTGACATAATGTATTAATAGATAATTATCCATTGACTGTAATGATAAAGTTTCCCCTCCAACTTAGCAAAATTGTACTGAGCTCGTACACAGTTATGTGACTCTGACCTCGAGAATAGGTTTCTGTTTTGATTCTCTATCATACATCAAGTTTAAATGTTTGAATTTGTGTCTCCTTTAATGCTGGTTGTTTAATATATTGTTAGTTCTCTACTTGTACTTTTGTTTTTGTCTACTTGCTAAATTACAACCATGGAGATGATTATCAAGTACAATAGATGCATATCACTCTGTTCCTCACCCCTCAGCACAATTAACCAGTCTGACTTAGATGATTGACAGCTTTTTCAACCAATCACCATATGAATTTGCCTAGCAACAAAATCTGCATAACCAAGTGGAGCAAAAATCCTACGCGGTACTGGTACATTACATCTAGCTAGCGGTGCGCACTCATGTAGTCAATGCAATGTACTGTACAAAACAAATTTCTGCACACACAGACTAAATGATGACAAGATGGTAAACAAAAATTGCACAAACGAGCCAATTACAGGCTTTGTAAATCCTAATCCACTTACCCAGAACACTTAGCAAACTGAATTTTGTTTATTTCTTTTGCTAAAATCTCCAAAGATCTGGGGAAATACCATAAATGCATCAAAACTTGCAGCAGGCCGCACTGCACATCTAAATGTCAAGGCATTGGTTATACATAATTGCGGATTTGAGGTTTGTTTTTACCACCTACTTTAGTTACCGCAGTGCTATGGTGGGTGTGGCTTATTTTGTAACTCAGAGACGTTAATTTTTTATGCTTACACAATCATCTTGCTACCACAAATTTAATCACGGCTGGTTGCAAGTGATTGTGAGAAATGTTTCAGTACTTTCCATGAATGATAAATAAGTTCAATGCGTCTAATATTCATGTAAGATTCCACAAAGTATTAGAAACTGAACTCTCTAATTTGATTTCTTTACCAGTCAATGAGATAACTACGGTGACTAGTCTTGATCCTGGAATCCTTGGGCGACTTCATACCCTGGAGCTCAGAGGCAATAAACTCACCACTACGAGTGGGATCTATCTACCCAACCTCAAAAGTTTGTTTCTGGTAAGTTATACCCTTCTTCCTACCATCCCCCACCCCTCAGCACTATCTACCTAACGTCAACAGTTTATTTCTGGTAATTTGATACCCCTCATCCTTTCCTCCTTCACCCCCTCAGCACTATCTACCCAATCTCAAAAGTTATTTCTGGTAATTTATACCCAACTTCCTCCCCTCCCCACCCCTCAGCACTATCTACTCAACCTCAAAAGTTTATTTCTGGTAAGTTGTACCCCACTTCCTCCCCTCCCCACCCCTCAGCACTATCTACTCAACCTCAAAAGTTTATTTCTGGTAAGTTATACCCCACTTCCTCCTCCACCCCCTCAGTACAATCTACTCATCTGCACCCCTACTCCTCTCTTCAATATTGGTGAAAACTATGAGAATAGTACCCAAGAAATTATTCTTCACGCATTAGATTCAAACTCAAGGGAACACTTTGAACAAAGGAGCAGGGGCAGAGGTTAAGCTTTCAAACGAAAATAAACAAGAAACTCAGAAAAGTGTCCCAATAGCTTTACCTTGATTTTACAGCAGGTTGAGGTGCTTAGCAGATTATATTGGGTTTAGAGATGAAACTTATGCATTTAAAGATCACTCTTTAGTCCCGACTCCATTCCTAATTTTGGTTTTGCGGTAATTAATCCATAGTATGAAGGATAAAGTGACACACATTTACCAACCTTCTTTTGCTATCCATTTTGTGTGTATGGCTGCTGAGGCTTAAGCCTGATTACACAGTGACATAATACACAGACTACCTTCGGAAAGGAATGACCTTGAATGGTGCTCTACCAGCTAGTGGCATACGGAGCCTGGTCCTATAGACTAAGGGGCAGATCTTGAAATGTTGACGTGACCTTCCCCTCCATGTTTTGTTTGTGAATGTTTCTTGGTACAGTAGAAACCTTGTGTGAATGTTTCCTGGTTTAATCAAACTCATACAGTGTACAGTAGCTTTAATAACTGTTGTTTATTGTTAACCCCCTCCCCATATCTTTGCAAAATTTCATTTAATCTTTTGACCCCTTAAAGGTAAATAAAGTTATTAATCTCAATCAAAGTTATCTAGTTGCAATGAAAGGTATGAATGTATAATAAAATTTATCAAGTATTTTTACTCATTTTTTAGTGAAAATAAGCTGACAGGATATGATTTTTTGGACCAAAAAATGGTTTTGTGAGAAATGATTAATATGCCATTATTCCAGGAAGGTAGCTAATGGAAGTCATTTTGTCATGAATTTCATTGCGTAGTAGGACAGCAGGAAATCCTAACAACTAGTTGAAACTTATGATCCAAAAGCGTGACAGGTTTCTGTTTATAGACATAATTGAATCTCAACTTTACATATTTTTGAGGACTTTCGTAAATTGTCATTAAATTCTTTATTGTATCTGCAAAAAAATCAAATTCAGGAAGCTTTTTGTTCATATTATTAGGTGGCAAAAGCCCTTCAGTTTCAAA
>JAIGNY010001048.1:0-47500 GCA_020152595.1 Chiridota heheva
TGTGATTTTAAGTAGTTATGAATACTTGTATACTTAAACTTACATCTTCATTACATCCTCCCGTATCTATTAGATACCAACAAAATTACCAGTGTAATAGATAACAAGATGGAAAACCCAGATAGAAACGAGACGTCATGTTGTAGTGCAGTACTATTTCAGAAAAACGCGATAACATTTACCGACTTGAATGTAATACTTACACTTACTAAAACAATATCTATAGTGTGCTGTTTTGGTCTTTGGTAAAATACCACACATTATTTGATTGATGCATTAATGTACAAAATGTAATTACAACAATATGTACACGGGGGATCTAGCCAATGAGTGTGTAGGGTTTATAACCGATGATGTGGTTTTTCGATGGATCGCATCAATTGTCGGAATCCAGTCAATTCTCTTTAAATGTTAGTGGATCCTGCGTGTACATATTTGCCGTTGAGGTAGGCATTACTACACTATTGGACCATCACGCACCTGGGAGAGTACTGGCACAGGAATTGAATGTTCCGTATGGACTGCTCCATCTGCATGGATTACAGCCATCATTATCTCGATTTCTGGTAGAAAATTGTTCGTTGTTGAACTTTTTTTTGGCAAATTATGAAGATATATTATCAAGGTTTTCCACGCTGCATGGAATCTGCTTTAAAACATATTTAGCCATACTTCAATTTAAATAAATTAGACTGAGATTTATCTTCTTTATTTGTAGCAATACTGTCTGTTAAAATAATCCATCCAATATCGCCATCAAATCACAGCTCTCACCTATATCTGTCTTTCAACCTAAAAAATTGAATGTGAGGGAACAGTAGTAAGAGGAGCTTATCCAGGTAGTGACCAATCAGGAGCCAGTATTCCATAACATAAGCAATATAGTCACATGATTGGAATACTGGCTCCTGATTAGTCACTACCTGGATAGGCTCCCGTGATTTTATGACACGACCGAAGGTCTTCGAATCTTTTGTAGGGAAAACAAAATGAATATTCATAGATTATACAAATTAGGTGGAATACTGGTTCCTGATTGGTCACTACCTGTATAAGTTCCTCGTGACTTTTATACACGACCGAAGGTTGTCGGAAAGCAATAAACACAAACACATTGTCATGATTCATTTTTCTCTTTCCTATATCTATGGTGGCTCTTATAAGAGCCTTTGGGTTCTTTATCGATCGCCCGATCGATCTGCTACTGTCCTCCTCCAGGGCTATCTGCTGTCCTTCCCCCGACGGCTCCCCCGTATTCGGTAGCTTTCTTTGGTTCTGCAGAAGTCTCGTGTTCTTTTGCTATGTCGAAAGCAGCAACGCGAAAGGCCCATATGCCGTCCCAGCACTGTGACACGTCATGGTAAGCATGGTCGATAGCTGCCGTAATTACATCGCCTTCTGCAGGATGAAACCCGTCTTTGAATGGTGTTAAACAGTTGCATCTATTTTCGAGGTGTTCTATAACTTTATCGTAGTCGATAGGCCCAAGGCTCCATTTCCTCAAGAGTTCAAACATTACTTTGGCTAAGACTTCCCACTCCATGATGATGATGTGTTCGCTCTGAAACTCAGAATAAAAAGAAAGGATCAAGTTTGCTCTATTTATGCTTTTTGTTCTAGATCTCTTTGACCAATCAGAAGACAGAAAGGTATGATGTCATTTAATTAGGTGGTGCTCTTTTAAAATCAAAGCCAGAAAAGTATGATGCCATTTTTTTGGTGGAGCTCTTTAAAAAAAATAGGAAATAAAGATAAACAAATACAATTAATCATAATAAATGTTTAAAAAATTACTATTAAATTAGATAAATAACACATTTCAAAAAGTAATTAAATAAAAAAGAATGATAACAAAAATACCTTAAGAATGTCACCTTAGATTGTGGAAGTCACCTTGAAAGTCACCTTTATACGTTGGCATCATGCCAAGTCACCTTTAAACAGTATGTGCGGATATCGCGTCACCTCCTGTGAAAGTCACCTTGAAAATCAGATAATAAAAATAAATCAATTTGAAAAAATCAAACGATAAAGCATGGACGTTACAAACGATAAATATTACAAACGATTAGCGTTACAAACAATTATGGACAATACAAACGATAAATATTACAAACAGTTATAAACGTTACAAAGAATGTCTTGAATCATTTTTCTCTTTCTTATACCTGTGGTGGCTCTGAGAAGAGCTTTTGGGTTTTGTCTTTGTGTGCTTTGTTGCCTTACGCCGAAACAGGGCAGAAAGGGCACAGACGGTACAGCTCGCAGCTGCTTGTTTGTGTTGCCAGGGATCTGGCCTCCTTCTTAACCTCTTCTATCTTTGCTTTCTTGTCCTCCTCCTCTAGTGCCAGTGGCCACTCGTCGGCCACGAGAAAGTCATAATCGACGGCAGCCAACACCCTCGCCCACTCTCCGTTGGTGAGGACGAGGTCCTCATCCTCGCCTTCCACCTCTCTTTTAACTGTAGTGACTTTAAACGACGGCTCGTCATCCTCGTCCCAGTCGCTTGGAGCGGCTGACCAATCTGCTGCAGAGCTTGGTGAGCTAGGCGAGTATCGTGTTATCATCGCGTAGACGTTGAATTCTTCGCTGTTTCTCTCCAACCAGCCTTCTCGGTCCTCCTTGAACACTTCAATTGGAAAATATTCGTAGAGAGTAGCCATATTGATTGTATGTTTGTCAATCTAACAGAGCGAATGATTGAAAATGCCGCCAATGGTTCTTTTATTCTGTCTCTAAATAATACTCACCATGCCAGTGATTGGCTGTCCAGGCACGTGGCTGTATACTTACCCTCAATTAATTCATATCACGCTTGCTCGTAGAAACTTGTCTGGCTCACGCCCACGTCTTCACGTCTGACTATCCACGATCCCGATTGGCTCGTATCACGATTGCTGTGGCCACTTACTTGTCTGGCTCACGCCCAATTTATCATGCCTGGCGTACGGCGGTCATCGAACTTCTACGGCAGCCTTTACGGTAGCCTCGAACTCTTTTTGAATGTCATTAATTTCATTTTTCTCTTTTTTAAATAATTATATGCGAGGGTGAAGTACCTGCCCCAACCAACGCAGTGGTAAAGTAGGAGTCATGCCATGATGTTGTACTCCGTCCGCCCTCTTTTTTTAAACTTTATTTTTTTCTTTCTTGATGCCAGAAAATAAGACGCAGCTTATATGGCATAATAACAATAACAAACATATTCCTACAGAGGGTTTTCCTCTTCTTTGGGTTTCTCGATGATGATGGGTGGTATGTCCAGTTTTAAATTTACCTTGCGTCTTTTCGACAAGGTGGGAGGTGGCGACGACGACGGTGAACGGGGTCTTTCCTTTGCTTTGGAATGTTGTGCTACGGTATCCCCAACCATCTGTTCGCACAATTCGTCCATGTCGCTGGCATTTTTCACCAAAAAAGGCACTTTGACCAATGCTTCCGAATGTTCTATTGCAAATAGCCCTTCTGTGCACGCCAGTTTCCACCATTCGTCCAGGTTGAGAGAAATCTCCTTTTCTCCGGGTATGACGGTCCATTGATGGGTGGTGTGTCCGTTTGGGTTGTGATGGTTTGCATTGCGTAGTCGCAATGGCGTATGTCCACGACAATGCTTTGACCTTCTGCGATCAGACAGATGTAAATCTGTTTTCCCAGAAGAAAAACGTAACTTTTCGGGGTGTGACGGCTCGCTCATGTGATTGGCTCCGTTGACGTTAGACGTATAGTAATGCAAGGCCATTTCGAATACCATGTTTTTGTTCTTGCAGAGTTTATCCCAAACGCCTTCTTCCGTGGCGATGCCTGATGCCGTGACTCTTGGCATTGTACAGGGGTTGGTTTGGCATAATTGCCGAGATTATATATTTGATACTTTCAAACTGCAATGTAGACACGTACACGTTCTCTCCTACTGTCCTGAGGGGTAAGCTCGAGTCACCAATCCGCGACTGTCTCTTACATTGTCAAAACTCTGCATTTTCAAAGCTCTCTCCAACGGTATGTTGTCGGGACCCAAAGGCGGTGGTGAGAATCGCATTTCTCCAGTGTGTTTATTATGGTAGTACACGGTACCGTTTCTCTCGTTTACTTTATTCCAACCGGTTTGAGCCATGATGATGTGTCTATCTCGAAAAGTTGTAAAAAAAAAATGGTGGGTGTTTTTGAATTCAGGCACTTTTATAACGTTTTTCAGTAGAGAGCGCTAGTCAATTATCGTCGGATGACATCCTGCTTCGTTCCAAGGTATGTGTTTTTGAGGTGTTACACATATCCTCGGAGGACACGTGTTTCATCGCTTTTCTGGTCTTTGCGTCTTCTTCTTCTTCGTCTTTCAAAATACATACTTGACGAAAGCTCTCGGGACGTGCCAAAATCATCCATTGTTCGGGTGTGAGAACGATACCTTTCTTGGTAGGTACTGTACTTTACCGATAGAAGGAACGTGGCTGTACTTTCTGATATGTACGTAGAGATTGTCTTTGAACGAATAGATCGTGACATAGGATGCTGTCCGAGCACCACTTTTAGCTTTTCTCCCGAATGGATGCGATGGGTACAGCTCTTTAATTTCGTGAATGTGTCCGTTACCAGACGAGCTCGACAAGTTATCACGGCCCATTGCTCGAGTGTGAGGGCGATGCCTTTCTTGGTCGCCACGGGTGTCGTTCCAAGATTAGGGTGTATGAAATACTGCCGTACGTAAACGTAAAACTTTCCGTTGAAACCAGAGACGGCGAGGTAGCGTTCGCCTCTCAAAGCGACAGCTTCCTTGTCTTGTATGCCGACACGGACATCGGTTAATCCTTGGGTAGTGATTGCTTCCATGTCTGAGTTTTGACTAAATGTTAAACACCGTCGTCGTTGCCTTTTTATAACTTTTTTAAAAACAATATAAGAAGACACGGATAGTAAAAAACACCGAATCACTACTTTAGTCAAAGTCTGTCGTTTCGACGGGGAGACGGTGTTCCGTTCCGGCTTTGGTCATTTCGGATGACTTATCGATGTTTTTGAGGGCCTTAATAAAAGAACATCTTACGAATCAATAAAACGAACGTCTTAACCATAGTTTTGAAGTACAACTGTAAACACATCCTCATCGTTGCCTTCCTTGTCTCTCCCAAAACGAGCCGTGATACCGTCCATGTCTCCCCCTCGTGCCTTATGAACCAGATAATAAATACAATAATGACCGCACACGCTAGAGGTAGGACTCTGAAGCGGTTTGTGATTGTAAACAAATGGTTTATTTTTCAAGAAACGTCGAATGAAAGATACGTCGAGGGGTTCGTCGTAGGAGTCAAAATATTCCCAAGGACCGACTTCGGGTACGTAAATAGCGACCCAATTCCGGCCCGGCTTCCAACTAGGATCCGTCTTGATCACCATGACACTCGGACGTTTCGACGGTAAATGTAACTGATCAGCGGCATGAACGCCGTCGAAGACGTCGCACACGAGCCACCGCGTGTAAGCATCTTTGTCCAACACTCGCACAATATCGGACGTCTCTATGTTTTCAATTGGTAAAGTCGTAGATGATGTTGCGTTTTTGTATCTACTTCGATGATATTGTCAAATTTGGCGTAGATGAGAAGGTTGGTGGTGAAAGTCAATGCCTCTGCAAATTTGAAATCCACACGAAGATTTCCTCGTTTGTTGACCGTGTAGTGTTGTCCGTGGGATCCGTCGGGTGTCAGATCAAAAGCAAACAGCGTGTAACCGTCCAGCAAATCCGTCGGAGTGATGTCCATACCCCCATCGTTGAACAAACGGCCCGTGGCAGGATACAGTTGAAGGTAACTGTGGAGAGCTAGACTTGATTCGAAGTTAGGAGTGAGGGGCGTGGAAGGATACTGTTTCTCATCGACGTGAGCGCGAGATCATTCAGTTTGAAAGATTGGAAACAAACGGATTCTTCTTGTAAGCGCCGTTGAAAGAGGCTGTGTCCACAAAGCAAACCACGATTCTCTTTGGTAACTTGCCCAGAAATACATTGTCTCGTTGAAAATCTTGGGTTTCGGTCGGTATTGTGATATTTCAGATAATGGTGCGTCGGATCTTGTGCTTGGCCGGTTCTCTGTTGAGGGTGACAAGTTCGCTGAGCACATGGGTGTCGCTGCACGTCAGTGTACGCACGTAGAGAACGGCGTCCAAGATATTCACGCGAAAGTCGACATCTGCAACTTTCGACGTCAAACAAAAAGAGTCCTTACTTCGTTGCAGTTTAAGTCGTAATTCCACACCCGGTAGAAGCACGCTGTTTTGAGCAAATATGTCGGAGTGTAGGGGTCCCATCATCTCGAACAATTTGCTGCTTTTTATTTTAATGAAACGTTATGTAAGTCCCCAGTTGTTAATGCCAGCAACAATTGTCAAATTGCTGAAGTCCATATGTCCTGCCGTATCTTTGAAATAGAACTAAGACTGCAGATGTGTTTCTTTAGCTTCTCTGTCGTAGTTGAGCAAAGTCTCAATCATCCCTCTGTAAGGGTACGTTGGCGTCGAGTTGCTGATGAGTTTGCCGTTGAGGGTCAGGTCTAATTGCGAAAACATCAAATGCAACAACAGATTGACAGGAGCCACTTTTTCATCGTCCCCGTCGCCGGCGTCGCAATCGCTTCCGTATGCCTTGGTAATTTTTACTCTGACGTAAAGTTGGGTGTTGTTGATATCCAGATATTTGCTCCCTCTTCCGGGAATAAGGTATTCGATCGGTCCCATAGTGTTTAATCCTCCAAACGGACGGTATTCGACGTATTCGCTATCTTCAATCACCATTTTTGTCGGAGGAACACTAAACAGCTCCATTCCTGATTTAGAGCAAGGCATGGAGTGGTTGTGAACGAGAGCCATGTTGACGTTGTGGTAGTCGAACTGCTAATGAGGCTAGAATTAGACTATCGTTCTTCTTATAACAGTTCCACGTAGTGTAACCGATTCGATTTCTTTTTCAAGGCCGATTATCAGGCACGGATACTCGGACTGTATTGAGGTGTGCTTGATCGCGGTCGTGTCGGTGGATGTTCTCGTGCGTAATGGCCCAAGGTTCCTAAAACATATCTCCCTTTTCTGTTCAACGTTTTTTTTTTGCCACGATTGGCTTTTCTTTTCGGTCTGCGTCCGGGTCGCGATCGTTTCTTACTGTGGAAAACCACGAATAATAGGCGAGACTAGTAAGATTGCGCTTCCCGGAGTATCGAAAGGTCGATGGGGAGGGGGGGGGGGGGATGAGCCGAATGATGATGGTGTACGCAGAAGTGCGAGAGAAGACGGGAGTAGAGGCGATGTTCGTCTCGGTGTTGTCGGTTTACGAGGTCTCTTCTTCTTTTTCTTTTAATCACGGATCACCGTCTTCGACGTGGAAAAAGTGTTTATATTTCGTCGCTTCATGCCGAGTAATGTGATGCGGGAGTGTACGACGAAACAGGAGAGAATGCGAATTGTCGACGCACGAGGGAGTTCAGACACTAACCTAGAAGAATTACTCCGACGACTGCTGCTCCGACGACGACTGCTGCTACGGTTACTACTAGTAGGTGTCGATGGAGTTCTTCCTCTAAACGGTAACTTCAGCCCTTTTCGACCACGAGTCGGACGAGATCTTTTCTTCTTCTTATCTTTTGTGATAATGACGGTTCGTGTTCGTGCAATGCGGGTGAGAACCCTTTTCTCACGTCCTTTTTGTCCTCCTCCTCCTATCTGTTGGTACAACGCCTCTTTGGCACGAGTCATGGCTTTTCGTTTCATGTGTCGACCTGCTTCTTTAGCTCTGCGAGCGGCTAATCGTTTGATGTTTTCCCCGGCCATAATGTCTCCTAGAATACCGGCACCCGTGGTCAAAGCCTGTTTTCCAACTCCTTTACCTACACTCACGGCTCCTTCCTTGAGAAACGCTATGGCTATCCTAAACAATCCAGAAAGCGTAGCCTTGTTGATATCCAGGCCCGATAAAAACGGGTAGACGTCCGTCGGCCATGATGTTTGATCTTCTTCGTCTCGAACCATAATGAATAGTACGACGTTTACAGCAACATTATATATTTCCCTACAAGGAACGTTCTTGACGAAAATGCAGCCTTACGATCGATCTCCTTGTCGTGAATGGTATTTTTTGTTCCGTTCTGTCGCGTAAAACAATTTCGATCAAATCGATGTGATTTCGGTTAGCGGGATAATAGGCGATGATCGGTGGTGCCACATCGACGGACTGACCATAAAATTTTGATAACGGCACTTCAAAATTCTGTAACAATGGCACTTCTTGATCACCTACGGTTTAAGGAGTGATGATGTCGGTGTACAGAAAGAGGTGTTCGATATTCTCCGTCTTCCAAGGATAATGGGTGGTTATCGTATTCTGTGTTCAAACACAAGGATCCTCACATCCGAAATTCTGACTTATTTTTCCACGGAGTGTCACAACGTGTCCACTGTTTGCTTTTATTGTTACATGTCCGTTATAATTCAAACCGATATTAAGCATATTTCGGTATGAAATAGGCAAGTAATTTTTTGTACAAAGCGAAGCAAAAGTTACTTCTCTCAAGGGCTGTAAGGGCACCTTTACCTCGTTTCTTGTGCTTGCCGCCCGGTAAGAACATTGACTCGTATCGTTACAGATTTGGTACCACGAACAAGGGTAGCTGAAACTTGCTAATCCGACTTTCCATGCGCCATTGAGATGTAAAGGTCTCGAAAGAATGTTTCGAAATCCCATCACACTGTTTTCTGGATACACGTTCATGGAACTATTGCTCGGCAGCGTCACGTCAAACGATTAAACCATGGTAACGTCTCGTGCGATAATGAAAAGCACGACGTCTACGGTAGCAATACATCTCTCCTACAAGGAACGTTGTTGACGAAAATGCAGTCTGACGATCGATCTCCTTCTTGTGAATGGTATTTTTGCCCCGTTCCGTCACGGATAACGATTTGATTAGAATCGATAGGGTTTCGGTTAACGGGATAGTAGGCGATGATTAACGGTGTATTCTCTACGGCTTGACCCCAAATATAAGGCCGAAACTCTGAATTGTTCCAGCAAAGGTACTTCTTGATCGCCTACGGTTTGAGGAGAAACGATATTGGTGTAGACAAACAGATGTTCGATGTTCTCCAATTTCCACGCTTGTTCACCGTACCGCCATTCGCTGGTGACTACGCATATATCATCACATCCGAAAATCTAACATATTTTTCCTTTGAGTATTACGACTCGTCCATTCTTAGCACGCATCTTCAAACGCCCGTTATAATCGTCCCCAGCAAAGTTCAGCAACCCTCGATCGTGTTCAGGTAAATACATTCTCTGTCCGATGGTAGTGCTATTCGCTTTTCTCAACGGTTCCAACTTGATCTCATGTAATTCCTCTTGGTCGGCATGTCTCCAAAATAATGTACTTGTTTCAGCACACATCTGGTACCACGATTTAGGGTAGCTGAAACTCGCTAAGATGACTTCCCATACGCCATCGACATGTAGAGGTCTCGAAAGAATGTTTCGAAGTTCCGTCACAGTGTTTTCGGGACACACATTCATCGGGCCATTGCTAGGCAGCGTCACGTAAAACGATTTAGCCATTGTAACGTCTCGCAGTCGAATGAAGGTGTTGTCAAACGACTTTATAATTTAGCAACATCGGTGACCCAACTGTTGAATTTGGAAGGGTAAGCGTACCATTTTACCAGATATTCTTTTGTTCCGTCTTTACGTGTTCGTGATCGAAGAATCTTCTCAATTTGATAAGCCGCGTCTATTTCCTTTTTACCGATCTTTTGTAATTCCTCTCGATAAAAGGTCCCGGCCACCTCTTCTCCTTCGAGATCTTTACCCGCAAACACGACAGGTTGACGGCGGATCACTTTGTCGATTACAATTACTTATTCGGTCCATCGCGGCATATAGCTTTTGCGAAAAGGTCGTGTGACCATGCTCAAACGAACGACGTCTCCTCTTTGTAAGGTTACACCTTTCTTCTTCTTTTCTGACGTGTTACCTTATAAAGCTTACCAGATCTCCAATTCGTTACGCCTGTGGACATCTTCCTGTACCCGTTTGATACTGCGATGGCAAGCACCGTTGTAGGCGACAAGAAGTTTGAGTAGTACGTTGACGTATTTGTGGGTGCTGTTTGCCATGAAGTAGCGCCACATTCGAGTTTTGAGCGTACGCTTAAACCTTTCCACCACGCTGGCTTTGGTTTCGTTTTCCGTCGAGAAGAGCTTTACACCTTGTTTTTTTTCCAATCGGTCTGTACTTTACGATTATAAAATTCGGTTCCTTTGTCTGTCTGCAGCTACCGCGGTAAACGCCCTGAATCTTTGAACAACTTTTTGAATGCAGTCAAAAGCGATGCTCCTGATTTGTTTTTGAAAGGTATTGCCCATGCAAATTAGGAAAGTACGTCTATACATGTTAACAACCATGTTGTCCCTTTGTTAAACCGTGCGTAAGCACTGAGATCGACGATATCGGCTTGCCATTGATCGTCGATACCATTTATGATGACTCTGTTTATGTTGTACTTTATGTCTCGAAGTTTTGTGCAAAGTGTACGTGTCTTGTTTTTCAAGCCATGTTCGTACCGCCGTTCGTTTTAGATTTGGAAACCGTTTCTTGGCCGCGACGTACACGCTGTCGACTCCTGCGGAGCCAGCGGGATGCGACGGATCGTAGTAGATCTCTCGAAATATTTCTTCCACCGTCGGTGAAATCTTCGTTCCAAATCACACGTCCACAGCAACAAGCGCTGACACACCTAATGTTTTTTTTTAAATGCGTAAGGTTACCCAAGATGCGGTACCTGCCATGTCGGTTTCTATTCTGCACGTGTCAAACTCGAACGATGTCTTTTTTTGTGGACTGTAACCATCGTGCTGCTCTTTGGTATTGGTCTCTGCGGCTAGAACGCTCTCTAAGAGAAGTTCTTGGCACATACATTGGTCTTTCCTCTTCTTCTTCTTCTTCTTTTTCTTCACGAGTCATTGGAATTTCTTCCTCAGGGATTTCTTCTTTCTCAACGTTTCCCTTCTGATTAAATCGTCGAAGCCGTTCCCGCATCTCTCTATTACCAACCAACTCTTGCGGAACATTGATACGTGATAATCCTTTAATAAACGCTTTACTAACGGTCGGACTAAAAATTTTCCGGAAACGGATTACATCGTTTACTAAATCTACTACATGACTCCCTGGTACGGTTTGACCTTCGACGATTAACTCCCCGCGAGGCAACCATTTCATCTCGCGTAACACCGTACTGGCTAATCGCTCTGCTTTACCGCGTAATGCTTTTGGTGCGCTGGCGATCACGTCGTCGGCGTGGTGTGTGGCAGGGACGGATGGTGGTGGTGGTGGTGGTGGTGGTACGGAAGATCCGATCGCTTTACGACGGTAAACAGTGTATACATTTAACGCGTCCTCGTAAAGTTTGACTTTTTCTTCGTCCGTGATGTCGCGTCGATCCAAACTCTTTCTCATTTTTTCGTCCAGGGACAAAGTTTTGATTTTCTCTGGAGCTTCAAACACCTGTGCCTGCCGTGTCAGAGCGTCAGGAGTTACGACTAGCATTTTTTTCATAGTTGTTACAAGAGGAGCGGAATCAAGGCAGGTAGTAAAGTCGGCACTTGTTTCAGTATAGATACGATAATGTTTTGAAAAAAATTGCCCGAACTACGTTGTCGTAATATTTGACGTATGTACTTGCTTGGGACCTTAGAACAACCCAAAATTACCAGTTTGCGTTGATGTTTGGCGAGAGCTTTCTTCTGCAAGGGAGTCAGTTTTACCGTTCTTTCGGAGATGTACAATGCACATTCGCAAAGACAATGCAACAGTTGATTACCGGCGTGTTTCAACACGTGACAACGTTGTTTCGAACTGCCTTCGGCGATTGCTCTGAAATAGGGTTCTTGGTGTCTTCACTTCTCCATGACGAATGAACGCACCCCACTTGGGTATACCTATTGTATTTCTTTCGCACATCCACACATGCAAAAACGCTTTAAAAATTTAAAAGATTGCAACGAACCATTTCATTACTTTACCAAAAGGTGCCACAATGTCGAGTGAAGAGAAAAGTCAACGACATTACTTTTTATCGCGGCAAATACACGTATCGGCGGCCGAAGAGTCCGGTTTGTAAACGAAATCGATCGGGCGTTTTAGGGGTGAAATCGATGAAAAGGTAGCCGTAGGGCTTTTGCGTGGCATCGGCATAGGCTTCTTGGACATACTGCAAGTGGCCAGGAAACATCTGGCGAGCCAAATGATCGATAGAAGAAGCATCTCAAGGGTTTTTGAAAAATACGAGATAATAAATGTTTAGACTAAGGGTACGTCCGCCTTTAAAAAAACAAATTTTGTACAAGAAGTACTACGGATAGGTTACGATAATGACTGCTATTTGTGAACAATGCAGTCACGACGGGGTTCAACTCGCTCGTCAAATCGTTGATGACAATCAGCTTCCTATGCTCTGCATCCAACCGTTTCAGTTCTTCTTCGCCGGGTAATCTTTATATAAATTCGACATGAGGTAAAGCTTTTTTCAATTCTTCGTAATTGGGTTGGTATTCGGCATAAAACCAATACACGCGTTCGGGAGTTGGATCGATTAATTGCTCACGATGTTCCAACAGCGTTCTCACCCACCAGGTCTTCCCGCTCCTTGTCGGCCCTGCAACGATACAAGTGAAAGGATGATATAATGTTCCATCCAAGGTCTCCATTTCATGAATGTTACAATTAAACTGATGCTGTTCTTTATATTATCTATAACATATTTACCTATCTTTTTTTCTTCAGAGAACGATAATACATAAACAAATAATTTCTCTATCTTTAAAAAACAACAATGATCGATATGTTAAAAAAACAGATCCTAGTAGTTCGCTCTATACACATTTACATTATTCGCCCTTAAGATTGTCACCTTAGATTGTGAAAGTCACCTTGAAAGTCACACCTTTATATGTTGGCATCGTACCAAGTCACCTTTACACAATATATGTGGGTATTGCGTCACCTTTTATGAAAGTCACCTTGAAAGTCACCTTTATACGTTGGCATTGTGTCAAGTAGCCTTTAAACAGTATGTGCGGGTATCGCGTCACCTTCAGACAGAAGTTTGGCATCGTGCCAAACGATATAAATTGGTATGAAATCTTTTGAATTGCATCACCCTACCTTTCGATCTCGAGAAAACAACATGGCCCAATGCATGGTGGATTTCTTCGATCAAGGCTGGACGCTAGAAACAAGCAACACTCATGGACAAAGTTACTTTTTTAATCATTGGACAGGTGAAAAACGTTGGGAATTGCCAGACGGGTTTGAAGACCGGAGGGATTGGGAAGCACAAATCGATACGGAGGAATGGGATATCGAGGATTGGGATGCAAAAATTGACAGAGAGGAATGGGATATCAATTCCTAGAATTGGAACTGGGGGAGATGATCGAGAGAGGAGGAAATAATTGAACCGATGAGGTCAATACGTTTGTGAATCAATTAATTGCCGAAAACATACCAATTCCTGATGAACAATTATTACAATTACCTATCGTTCGTGAGTTTTTACCGCTCGTTGATGAAATAGAAAGACCCGATCAAGTCGGGGGAGCAGACGAGGCTATGAATGTCGATCAGGACGATGAAAAAGTTACCGTCGAGAGTTGCTATCGTATTGTGGAGACCCAAAGACGCCATATTCCCATATATAGCTCGGAGGCAAATGAAGACGTGTTGCGGTTTGACGGGGAAAGAATTGGTTGGCTTGCCAACCAATAAGAGGACGTCGTCAACGTATTACATGCTGTTTTCGAAAGTCTCATTAAACGGCTGGTAGAAGATTTTGCTGCTCAAGATCGTGTGGGTTTTAAGATTCATTTACCCAGTCTAGATTATGCGATATGGGTGCAACTCATGTGTAGAGATCAAATAAGCGTTCAGCGTCTCGTAATTGCCATTTTTCGAGTATTGCAATCAAAGACTGCTTTCGTGCTCGACGGAGACGTTGAAATCAGAGTGATTCACATCGAAATGCCTCAAGGAAGTGGCCGTACCAACATAAAAGACTGGACCTTGAAAAAACACTCTATCACCCGTATCGCAAACAAAGATCACCTCTGTCTAGCCCGAGCTCTAGTGACCGCCAAAGCCCCATCGACAAAGAGAACGATAACACCGTCAACTGGGAAAACATTCGTCACGGTTTTGGTGAGCAAACGAGACTCGCAAGAGAGTTACACGAACAAGCCGGCATTGCTTTGGCTCATTGTGGATTGGAAGAAGTAGAGCGTTTTCAAGCCGTGCTACCCGATTACCAAGTGAAAGTCGTTACTGCAAACCCACACAACTTGTCTCTATTCAGGGAACATCCTCGTGCAAAAAACGTCATCTTTTCTACCATGATAATCATTTTGATGTTGTCACCTTACTTCCTAGACTACTGGATACCCATTACTTCTGTGACATTTGTGAAAAAGGTACGAAGTCTTTGACCACCATCGTTGCCATAAGGTTTGCGAATGTTGTTTCACTGCAACAAAAGAGAAATGCCTGCTTACCGAATGGGTACATTGTAAAGACGGCGACCGATCCTTCAAGAGTCCGACATGTTTTGCTCATCACAAGAGGATCCCGAAAAGAAGCAAAGTCACGATCAAAACTAAAACCAAAACAACACCACGCTCGATCTGTCAACGCATCTGTCGTTGCACTACTTGTGGAGTCACCGTCAAAAGACAGCACAAGTGTGGTCAATTTTACTGCAGGAACTGTGAGAGTCACCAACCGTACGATCATTTTTGCTAGATGCAAAAGATCAAAGGAGGAAGAGGAGGAGGAGAGGTAATTGTCGGCAACGAAAAAGCTTGTGATGTTCTCAGCATGAAAGATGAGCCGATGAAAGAAAAAAGCCTTCCTCTGAAATACATCTTTTTCGATTTTGAATGCATGCAGGAAGATAAACTCGACAACAGAGGGTATTTACCAAATAAATTTTGCCAAACTATTGTGTAGCACATCGTGTTTGTTTGAACTGTATTCAAAACGAAGATATTCATCAAGATTGTGTATCGTGTGGCAAACAAGAACATGCATTCTCGGGAAGAAACACTCAAAAAGACTTTTGTACCTGATTGCTTTTTTCAGAAAACAAAAGGAGCACAGCCATCGCTCACAACATGAAAGGGTACGACGGTCCTTTTATTCTCGATCACATGAATAGCATTGGAAAGTGCCCCAACTTTGTGATGAACGGAGCCAAACTGATGAGCATTGACTTGAAAGAAAAAGCCAGCAACAAAAAAAAGAAAGATGTCACGACCCTGAGGATCATCGATTCGTGTAACTTTATTCCGGCTCCTCTCTCTTCTTTTCCCAAGACGTTCGAGTTGACGGAAAAGAAGAAGGGTCAATTCCCGTACCATTTCAACACTCAGCTCTATGAAAATTACGTCGCTTCTTGGCCTGCAGTCGAAAACTACGATCCCGATCACATGAAACCTGCTCAACGCAAAGCTTTCCTTGCGTGGTACGAAGAACAGAATCACAAGACTTTTGACATGGCTCGTGAAATGTACCAGTACTATTGTAGCGATGTAGAACTACTCCGGCTAGGATGTTTACGTTTCCGAAAAGAGTTTGTTGAAGCTACGGGCAAAGATCTTTTCGAAAAATGCATCACTATTTCCATGGCCTGCATGCGCCTGTTTCAAGGAAAGTTCCTTCGTACCGATACGATCGCCCTGGTTCCTCATTCGGGGTACGAAAATGATATACAATTGGTGAAAGCCCTTCAATGGTTGAAATGGATCGAGCAGCGAGAGGGCCGACAAGTGCAACACGCCCGATCTCCCAAAGGAGAAAAACACATCGGTCCCTACAAAGTAGAAGGCAGGGATAAGACGTCAAAGACAGCCTACGAGTTCTACGGCTGTTTGTTGCATGGTTGTCTTACCTGTTACGCAAACAGAGAACACAAGTTGCCGAGGGTTGAAACAACTGTCGAAGATGTTCACGAGAAGCTTACCCGTAAACGAGACTGGCTAAACAACGAAGGGCTTCGAGAAGGCTGGAAACTGGTTGAAATCTGGGAATGCGAGTTCCGAGACGAAGTGGAGAGAAACCCGCAGGTGAAAGACTTCGTCGATAACCTGAAACTGAGCAAAGCTCTCCGACCCCGAGATGCGTTTTTCGGTGGACGGACCAATGCCATCAAGCTTCATGAAGTCGTCAAAGAAGACGAACAGATCAAGTACATCGATGTCTGTTCGCTCTACCCATACGTCAAGAAGTATTGTAAATACCCTATCAGGCATCCGGATATCATCAAAACCCCGGGCACCACCGACGTACGTGACTACGAAGGACTGATGAAATGCACCGTCTTGCCTCCTCGTGGTCTGTACCATTCGGTGCTACCAGTCCGATGTCGGGGGAAAACTCATGTTTCCGTTGTGTATCACTTGCGCAAAGACTCTGGCCAAAAGACGATGTAAACACTCCAATGAACTGCGAGCACTTCACGGGACGTGGGTGAGCTGCGAGTTACAGAAAGTCGTAGCGACGGGTTACGAGGTGTTACATATCGACGAGGTGTGGCATTTCAAGAAGACGATGCAGTACGATCCCGAAACGGGAGAGGCCGGTTTGTTCACGGCTTACTTCAATACGTTTCTGAAAATAAAACAGGAAGCCAGTGGTTGGCCCTAAGGCTGCGAAACCGAAGAACAACGTCGTCGGTACATCGACGAGTACGAGGCCCGAGAAGAGATTAGACTGGACTACCTCAACATCGCCAAGAACGAGGGAAAGCGATCGTTGGCTAAACTGATGCTCAACCGCTTTTGGGGAACTTTTGGACAGCGAAGTGCACTTGCCAAGACGGAATTTATCAATACCCTTGAAAAATTCTACAAGCTGTTGACGGACAAATCGAAATAAGCGAAATACGTGCAGTTTCACGACGAGTTTACCGCCCGCATCCAATGGGTCGACACGAACGAATACGTCGAAGTATCGCCTAACACGAACATTTTTAACGCGGCTTACACTTACACCACGGCTCACGCCCGTCTCAAACTCTAGACTTATATCGAGCGACTGAGGGGGCGCATCCTCTATTTTGACACGGATTCCGTGATTTACGTTAGCCGACCGGAAACCTACAATCCACACCTCGGCAACTTTCTCGGCAACATGACATTCGAGCTGGAGAAGCCTTACGGTGCCGAAAGCTACATCACCGAGTTTGTTTTTGGAGGCCCAAAGAACTACGCTTACAAAGTACGTTCGACCAAAACAGACGCCGTCGTCGTGAGGGAGTGCAAATTCAGAGGCATCACGTTGGACCACAATATCATTCGATTGGTTAAATTCAAGGCGATGATTAACATGGTAAATCACGTAGATCCTGGAAGAGGCCGAGCCTGAGAAGACGACGAAGAATTCGTCGCTCCTGTCCATTATCCTCACAGCATCAGGAGAGACGGTCCCAGAAGAGTTTTCACCAGATCCATTACCAAGGATTACAAACTGATCTATGACAGACGCGTCATCCAAGCAATTCTTTTAACCCTCCCGTACAATTATTGAAAGAGCGCCGCCATTTGCCACTCATCTGAAAAAGAACATAAAAGAGGTGGATGTGAGTCGATTCATTTAATCATGGGTATTCCAAACAAGGAAGAGACATTTGTGTGGGAACGCTTGTGGTGGCCTATGCTTGCAAAAAGTCTACGTAAAAATATCACAGAGTACGGAAATGTTACTATCCGAGTGCTGAAACTGAATATAGAGAAAAGTACATGGATCCCTTGTATTTCGCCTGTGTTTCATGTCGATAAAGGGTCGTATGAATTGCGACAGTTTTCACAAAACTTCAGTTGTCGATTGTTGTACAGAGACGATGAAGTACACGACTTCATGCCACACCCTTCTCATATCTGGCTGGAAAGAAACGACGTAAAATTCGTATTGAATATATGGTTGTCAAAAATAGATCTTCAAGCCGTTTACGATCACGCACCAAAATGTTCGTGTAAATACAGAAAGAGCGCCACCATTTCCAATGCTGCTTTGCTCTCATTTGTCAGAAAGAACATAAAAAGGCAAGCCTCGCTGAAGTTCGATTCATTATTCCATTTGACACCAATATGGATACCACATTTAACAGTACGAGTTCAGGGCAGAAACGTAAAGCAGCGTCGGAATATACACAGGCGTCAAAGAAACCACGCAACAAGACCTTTAACGTAGTAAAAATGGCTCCTTCGCAAATCATCAAGGCAGAGATCTGGCGTGTGGTGCGCGACGACTCTTGCGATCCTGACATAAACGGAGAAGATACCGGCGAAGGAGACTTCACATTACCGTTCTACAACGCATTATGTTGCCTGACCGCCTTTATGGCCCCACTAGGATGTGGCATGGATGAAGAGGGAGAAGTACTTGAACATTTGTTGAAAAAGGCAAAGAAACACATGGGCATGGAGGAGGATCATACAAACATTCTGCAGACCGAAACGCCATCAGCCGTCAAGCCGACAGGAGAAGACTCTCTCTTTTTTAAAGAGAAAAAGAACTGGCCAAAATTCCTGAAAGCGATGACGGAGATAACACACGACTTGCTGAAAGCCCAATTGGCACAAACAGCATCGGTCAACGACCTGATCGAGAAGGTTGAAGAAAAGAAAGGCAAAGTAAAAGATATTCAACGCCCGCTAATTACAGATCCACTCACGAAAGACATGTTTAAAGAGCTGGAAAGGGAAATTAAGGGAGAGGTTAGCAAAGACTACGGAGAAGAGAAGGTACTCTGTTTGTTGAGAGACGTCATCTATACAACGCTGGGAAGCTACGCTGATCGATTGAGCAATCCCGGTCTCAAATACAAAGTGATGAACTGTCTGTAAGACTTGATTATTGAGGAAGAATGTTAAAACATTGTATGTGTTTGAACAAAGAAATAAAAATAAAAAATAAAAAATGAGGGCGGAAGGAGTACAAAATCGTGGCATGACTCCTACGGTACCACTGCGTTGGTTGGGGCAGGTACTTTACCCTCGTATGTACATATTCAAAAAAAGAGAAAAATGAATTTAAAAACGTTCGAAAAGAGTTCAAAGCTACTGCAGAGACTACCGTAAAAGTTTTGACCTAACTCATTATACCTTTCTTTTATCGAAAGAGCGCCACTAATACGAATGGTATCTACCTTTTTGGCTTCTAATTGGTCGAAGAGATCTAAAACAAAGAGCATAAATAGAGCAAACTTATTTATTTTTTTTATTCTGAGTTTTAGAGAGAAGACATCATGCTTCGATACCTGCCAGTATCGCCAATATCAACGGTTGTATTCCCTAACGGGTTTACAAGGAGAATATTAACACAGGAGGGAGCTCCCATCAGAGCGTACTACCGGTTCTGTTTGGCACACAAATTCGACAACAGAGTACAAAAAACATCTGCCATCAGAACACCGCCAATATACCTGAATCAAAGACCAGATCACCCTCGGAACTTTGCAGTCAGAGAGAGCAAGTGGAGGAAAGCACCCAACTCCAAGGCTTGTATGCGTTTTTACGCTTGTAGAACTCCGGTATATCGTAAATTTCTCAACCACTACAAGGTAAAAGCCTAGAAGAGGAAAAAAAAACATGTTTAGGCCACCTTGGAAAAGAGGAATGTACCGAGCCAACGTGATGAGGCATCGAGAAACGCGTAGAGAAATGCTAAGGAGCAAAGCAGCTGATGGGCATCGGTGGACTACGGAAGGAGGACAGTAGCAGGTCGATCAACCGATCGATAAAGAACCCAAAGGCTCTTATAAAAGCCACCAAAAATATAAGAAAATTGAATTACGACAATGTGTTTATCGTGTGTTTATTATTATTGTGTGTTTATTGTTTTCTCTCTAAAATATTCCACGACCTTCGGTCGTGTCGTAAACTCACAAGGAGCCTATACAGGTAGTGCCCAATCAGGAGCCAGTATTCCACCTAATCTATTATTGTGTGTTTCTTGTTTTCCCTCCAAAAAATTTGACGACCTTTGGTCGTGTGGTAAAATCACGAGGAGTTTATCCAGGTAGTGACCAATCAGGAGCCAGTGTTCCATAGAATACGCAAATTAGTCATATGACTGGAATACTGGCGCCTGATTGGTCATTACCTGGATAGGCTCATCTTACCACTGGGAACATAATTTGAAGGACACCTACCTATCGAAAACAAGTCAAAGCTGCCACGGCCGTTGCATATGGACATTCCTCATCCTGTATCGGAAATGAAGGAAGCAGGCTGGTTACATGTTCTACCTTTCTATAGTTTTTTTTTTCTTTTATGGCAAAACATTGATTTTCTTTGTGAAAATTTGTATTTAGCACATACTCCTTCACTTCGAATATGATGCTAAGCTCGCGAGAATCAAATATCAGTTAAGGCCGTAACAAATCAAACGCGACGCGACGCGATTTTGCCAGAGCGACGCGATGCCACAACGCGTGTCCCATACATTATACATTAGTACATACACATTAAGGCGATTTTATTTAACCGCGCCCCCCAAAAAAAAAAAAAAAAAAATCGTTCTCGTAGCGATTTTACTCGCGACGCGAAACAAAAAATAACCAATCATAGGCCTTCAAAATACTATTTGATTAACAAAGTTTGACAGCAACACAAGAAATAATGGACAAAGAACACTAAATAGTCTGTATTTTCAATCATTCAGAGTTGTTTTATAGTATATATCAACATTACAACGATATATGTGACGCAAAGAATGAAATAGTTCCAGAAATGAGTCATGAGGGTAAGGAAACAGGTAAATTTGTACCTTCTTTGCAAGCTAAAAATCAATTAAACTAGAATGCTATCATTTTTGCGTTAACCAGCTATACCAATATTGAGTAAACGTAGGCGTCTTGGGTTTAAAGCTACTTGAATTATTACAATTTAAAGATTTAAGAAATGGTTTTTATTAACCTTTTAACTGTCGGCATTAAATCGTTTTACAATAAAAGGATTACAATTTTGCGATCTTGCATCACCAGAAATTAAAGGAAAGCTGGGTAAATTACACCGTTGCTGTTAAAGGAACTTTCTACGTATGCCCTGGTGAGAACATTAAGAGATAGGCCTAGACTATTTATTCGGTTCGTCATTTGTGCTTGCTGTCAAATAGGCTGCAGTTGAAGTCACTTAGGCTAGCTGTGCTACATTCAAATATAATTGAACTGTGCATGTTGTCGCGTATTGAGTGTGATATTTAAATTACTGGAACACCTATAGCCTACCACCTTTAACGGAAGTTACATATATTTGCAGTCAAAATCATTTTATAGTTTCCATTGGATTATATTGTCTGTTAAATAACGTCAAAATCTTGTAAAACTTAGAACGGACGCAAACTAGCCAGGCCTATGACAGGAAATGGTTTACATTAGACTACGCTCACATGCTAGGCCATTTACTTTTGCTTCCGTTTCACTTTGTAGGCGTAACGTTAGGCTCGTTAGGCTGTCAGTATTATCGTGAAGTTTGTTTTTATTTGTACTGGTAGGCCTAACACACACTCGTTGGGTCATTATACTGACCATCACATCATTTTCAAAGCAGTGTATGTTAATGTCCTTGGTTTTTATTTTTTGGGGTGGGGGTGTGTTTTGGTTGGGGTTAGCCATATAGGGTTGGGAAGGGGTCTTGCAGTATTGCACCTACGCGCATGCAGAAATATGATTACGTTACCTTTTTAACATGGAATTTAGACAAAGGCTATAGATGGTTGGTACAGTATGATTGATGTTTGTGGGTGAGAGGGAGGTTGATATTGCCAAAAGGTAAGTACCGCCATTTACTCTTAGCTAAACCTTTAAGTATCATTTGAATTTTGACTCCCCCCCCCCCTCCCCCCCGCCACCCCCCTTCATCCTCAAACGAGCCTTCCCTCATCCGTTTTGGGCTTTGATACTTTCAGACATGCCTGCCTATTGGAAAGAAAACGCTTATCATCTGACCTTTATTTTCATGATTTTCTTGAGCTGTAACGGTATTTGGTACTTGGAGTATTTTGATTAGTCCTTGGAACCTATTATTAGGCCGAGCTTACGTGGATGACTTTTCCTCCACTGACACTGCATTTGAATGTCTCTCAACTGCTGCGCTTCAAATCAAAATTTGATTCAACAATTGCTGGTCTTTTAAATTTCAAAAGTGGTATAGTTTTTGTTTTCTATGTGGATATGTCATGCATCAATCTTTAAAGTCATTTTCCGTCCCCCATCATGTATCGTTTTTGATAAATTATCTTATTTTCAGTCTCCCTCTCCCCCTCCCTCCTCTACCCTCTACCCCACCTCCCTCATGTATTCAGAGGTAAGCAAATATTGTTAAGAAAACATACGGATTAGTTTTTGACTGTTTGCAGCATTGGTGAAAGTTCATTTTCAGTCAAAAGTATGCATAAGTTGATGATATCAGAAATATAAAAAGTGTGCAATACTTGAATATATTGCTAAAATTAGTGTTTTAAAAGTTTTCAATGATATTGAACAAAACTACAATAAAGGATTCAATTTTTACAAGTGATAAGGACAATGATCATAGAACATGGAGTACTACCATCGGTTGTGCGGAGGCCTACCCAGGAGCGTGGTGATTTAATTCCTGCAGCTATGCTTAATTCAATGGCATATACGTACACGGTGAATCAACAACACCCGTCACGGAAAAATCTGATCTGATTTTAGTAGTTATGTATGCTTGTATTCATGAAATACTTGTATTCGGGAAATTTTCCACATACTTCTTTGTGAAAGCTGATTTATATAATTCATATAGATGTCACTAGTCTGACACTTTCATTTTGTATTGTTTTCAGTGTGAGGCTATGCTATCAAGAGGAGGCGGAAGAACGCTTTGGATACCGGCGGAAGAAGAAAAAGGGCATGGAAGATGGATGATTGTATCAGATGTATCATAACTTGAATACCATGAGACGATCTTAACCCTGTTTAAGTAAGGTGCAATAATCCCTTCCGATCACTTCAAAAATCCATTTTCATTCAAATCTTTTATGTTCCAAAAAAGATGATACCCGCGATAATACTATATGAAATTTGAGAGTTCTTTTAACTCAGTAAACAAAATGGAATTATTTCAAATATCTATTACGTTTAATATCAAATGAGCAAATTAGATATCAATTTTTAGGGATGCCCTTTTCATTACACCCAACATAAAAAAATACATAAATGGTCAACTTATTCAAGGACTGTTTACACATTTAATTGCTGATAGGCAATATTAACCAGATTACTACATGATATCAATATGATTTGTATTTATTTAAGCTTGTGAACACCTGAAAAATGATAATGAAAATTGTGTGGGTGTTTTGTATCTTTTATATAGATGTCACTAGTCTGACACTTTTAATTTGTCATATTTTTCAGTGTGATACAGAGGCTGCCATCAAGAAACGATTAAAAATCTTGGGAGAAAAGAAGCAGAAGAACAAAAGAAGAGTGATGACTGTCTCGCAAATATCATGATATGAATAACGTTGGATGGTCTTTACCCTTTTTGAGTAAGTACTTAGTATTGTGAATCAATTAGTTTAGATCACATTTTGAATATCCATTTTCATTCAAATCTTCTGTATACCACAACAAATAATAAGTAAATGAAATTTGGTGCTTTTACAACTGAAAAAAAAAATTAAAAAAGAAAAATACTTATAACTTTTATAATCAAAATGAGCAAATTCAAATATTGTTGTAGAGAAGCCTTTTCATTACAACCAACATAGAGAAATACATAACGGTCAAGTCCTTTAATAACTTATGGCACCTATGCTGATGGATGATATTAATAATTGCAATATGATAATTTGTTTTAAATTTGATTTATCTAAACTAATGAGCACCTGAAGTTCTCACGAAAATTTGTATAGACTTTGTCAATTTAACCATCACAATTCCTGGTTTAAAAGCTTTTACAATCATAGACTTGTTTACATCCAAGAATATAAATACAAATGTGTAGTGACCGCTGTTCCTAATTTTGTTTGTTTGTAAAGCTCTAGCTCAATAGACTGCAGAATAGAAACAGATTTGGGTTCAATGTAAAAGGTATTTTCTATTTTTTAAATCATGGCTAATTTTGAATGAAAACTATTAAAGAAAAAGTACATGTACATACCTTGCATACAAGGACCAGCAGAATGTTGCTTTCTGGCACATGTATTCAAATGGAATCCCCTCCTCCCCTCCTCCCCCTCCTCTCCCCCTCCCCTCCCCTTCCCACACACACACACACATTTTACAGTCACTGGCCAATAAAATGGTGTAAAACATTTTCTCGCAGGTGGAAAACATTCGTATGGCAAGAATAGGCTGAACCAGCACTGCTAATAGGACAGAGTATAGACCAATAACATTACAGAAAGAGTTGTGGAGCTTTGATTCAGGGAAGGATGGACAGATTATTACTACCAGATCTGGTAAAAAAAGGATATCAGATGGCAGTTTTTTTGGAATTTTAATTGCTGAAAATTATGTTCAGCAGCTGCAAGAGACTAATGTACGTAATCATATTTATTTTTAAAATGTGTTGAGCAAAGAATTTCCTTTTTTTAAATGTGTTGATCAACCAGTAAATTCTCCGTAAACTGTAACAAATATATAGACCGGAGCTGGTTTGCATGTATTTGAATAAAACAGGGCTTGGAACATTATAATTCATCTTTTTTGTGCATCATGTTTTGTGCAATGTGTACAATTAATGTGATATTAGCTAAAAGAAAAATACAGAGTTACATTTTGGAATTCCTGTTCACTCCTTGTTTAAACTGTATTTTATACTAAAATATTGAAAGTATTTTAGGACCATTAGAACAGAATATGTCAGTAAGATTTTCTTAGTGAGGGTCTCGGGTCATCTTTTTCGACAAGGTAAATTTAAAATAGGTCATTAAAAAATGATATGTAAGTATTTATAAGAATTAGATAAGACTTACATTAACATTTGTATCAAAGTTTTTAGTCACCTACACAAAAAGTGTATGTTAGGTATCTTGATATTCAAGACGCTCTCACGTTTTGGCCGCAAGCTCCTTTGGTATGTTTTGTAAAAAAAAAATATATAAAAACACTTCGAACCCAGGAGCAATCCATAGTAGCCCATACAATATGACAATGAATTCATATTTGAAAGATTGCCTGTGAATTGTAAAAGATTTTGTCCAAGTAAAAAGATTAAAAAGCTTCATACATTCAATGCTGTTCTATAACTTTTAGAATGTATAACATAACAGACTACTACCATTGAAATGCATAAGAGTTGCTTAAATTCAGAACTCACTCATGTGTCACACAGTAAAGACTGGAAATCATTTATCTCTTTTTCAAAGAAACAAATATTTTGTTGCTGGTTAAAAAACAGTTCAAATGTCCACGCAGAAAATAAAATCCATAGAGATTCAGTGTGTTTTACTCCAATGACTTACAGCAAGTAGTCTATAATTTAGCCTTCACATTTCAAAGAAAAATGATGTTGTGCTTTCTTCTTAATCTGTCAATAGACCAACTGACGGCTGTTAAAATAAGTTTAGTTTCTGAAATCGGGAACTAATGCAATATGCACTGAATCACTTCCCCTTATTTGGGATTGTACGGTTGCATGTGCATATTTTAAACATCAAAACATGCAAAACGAATATGTTACCCGAATATGACTTGTGCAGTTATAAGAAACTCGAATGTGTGTGAAGCGCCCCCCCAAAAAAAAAAGAGAAAGATACTAACATAATAACGGAGGTTGAAATTTCAGTCCCCATTATGAAATTATTTCATACAGGTGCGTAACTAAGGTCCGAAGACTGGGGGAGGGGGTGTGCTGAACGTTTCACCAGACAAAAAGCTATGACTGTTCCGACAGAAGGTCTCTCCAAACGCATAGGAAGTGGGCCTGGGATTTTGCCTGAAGAGGAATTCATCTTCCGGCTTGAATGTTTCTGTTCTGGTTTAAAGGTGAAATTGGGAATTTATTGAAATAGAAATGTTGGGAGCATTTTGCAAAATTTCTTGAAAAAATCAAATTTCACTTCATTATTTCATGACTTTGGGGGCGAAATAGCAGCCCCATCCCTTATACACGCCATTAATTAGCTTGTATTTCTGTATATACAGAGACCACAATTCAACATAACTACTATAGTAAAACGTTGGAGCATGTCAGAGCGGAGCTAAATATATAGAAGTTAGATATATAGTGGTGCCCTTTTTTTACTGATTGTAATTAAACCGAGTTTTACTGTAGAATGATACTGCTAATTTTTTCCAGACAAACCGGGCGAAGTTATCAGTCCCAAATCTAAAATGAGTCCCATTTTGTCTGGAAATCAGTATCAGAAGAGTACAGCTTCGGTGTTTCATGTGCACTGTATTTTCTGCAGATCGGGGGTAGACCTACTTGTTTTCGTTTCATAAAGACTTTTGTTTGAATATTTGAAAATGCCCTTCATATAAATATTAGGCCCTGATTTTTGTTCTGCTAACAACACCAAGCCCGTAGCCAGGAATTTGAAAGGGGGTGATTTTTTTGCATAAAAGGGCAGACAATCTTGAAATTCTCAGTGCTTATTATTGTTTTACATATAAAAGTTCACTTTCTCAACAAAAGGCGGTTCGTCCGCTTAAACAACCCCCTCCCTACCCCACACTCGAACAACCCCCTTCTTTGGCTTAAATACTTTTAAACAATTCATGAGGTAAATTCGATGAAGAACACTCTTTTTTCTTAACTCTGATATCTCTTCAGAAGAGCAAGAAACCTTTTAATTCTATTCTACCAAATCACCTCCCCAGATACCAAAACTAAAAGAATTTGAAAATGGAATACTCAACCTGGTACAAAATATCAAATTCAAGCATGCAAGCACACCCTTCCAAAGAAAACTATCTAATGACATTAGAAACATAAAGAAAGATGATAAACTACTAATTGCAGCCGACAAAACCTCAAATTTATACAAACTAGAACCAGAACAATACAGCAAGCTATTAGATGAAAAATATCACAAAGGTTTACAAAAAAGCGCTCCCAAGATCAGAAAGGAAGATCACCATAGAAGACAAAAACATTGCTTCAAAACTTTAACTTGACAACAGGCTTGATACAACAGCCAAAGATCAAGCCTTCATCACTCTCAAAGATCACAAACCAAACTTCAAAATTAAGCCTACATGCAGACTCATCAATCCGACTAAATCAGAAATTGGCAAAATCAGTAAGCAATTATTAGAACGAATCAATTCTAAAATAATCTCATCAACCAGCCTGAACCTATGGAAGAATACCAATGAAGTCATTAACTGGTACAAAAACTTAGACAACAAGCCAAACCACTCTGTCATTTGCTTTGACGTTTGTGAATTCTACCCAATCCATAACTGAAAAAACTCTTAACAAATACTTTAGATTTTGCATCCGACTATGACAACATTTCAGAACATGAGAAAGATATCATTTTACATGCCAAAAAATATATAGTGTGTGATGGCGACACATTATGGTATAAACGTGGAAATTCTAATTATGATGTTACAATGGGTAGTCATGATGGGGCGGAATCGTGTGAACTGTTTGGTTTTTATATATTGTCACAGCTCCAGCATATTGACATCAACATTGGATTATATAGAGACGATGGATTGGCTGTTTGCCGCAAAACTCCAAGACAAACGGAATTAATATCAAAAAAAAAAAAAATGCAAAATATTCACAAGCAACACGCTAAAAATCACAATTGAAGCTAATATGAATACAGTTGACTTCCTATACATCACCTGGACCTACAAAGTAGCACCTACAAACCTTTCATGAAACCCAACAACACCCCGATATATGTACATAAAAAGAGCAACCACTAAACCCCCATAATCAAAAACACTTCAGAAAGCATAAAGAGGCGATTATCTAGCATTTTATCAAACAAAAACACATTCAATGAGGCAATAGCCGGTTACCAAGAAACCCTGACGGAAAGTGGCTACAACTACACATTGAACTATGAACCACAACCTAACCCCAACAATGACACACACTAGAGAAGAAAACGTAACAGAAAGAGAAAAAGCATGTGGTTTAATCCGCCATGTAGCACAAATGTAGCCACCAACATCGGCAGAAAATTCGTCAACCTCCTGGACAACTGCTTTCTTCCCGGGCACAAATTCAACAAATTGCTAAACCATAACACAGTGAAATTAAGTTACAGCTGTATGCCAAATATCCAACCAAAGAAACACCACACAACAATTGAAACTGCAGAAAAGACAAACCAAGCCCACTTGAAGGAAAATGACTCACATCAGGGGCCATCTACCAAGCCACAGTTATACGTCAAGATAACCTTAAAGAAGAGACTTACATAGGACTAACGGAAAATACATTCAAAACACGGTATAATGGACACACTCATAGTTTCAGAAACGAGGATAAACGGTATGCAACAACATTAAGTGAATACATCTGGAACCTAAAAGACGATAATGTGTAGTACTCATTGAAATGGAAGATTATTGATAACGCTAAGCCATACTCAACATCAAGCAAAATGTGCAACCTATGCTTGAAAGATAAATTCTTTATAATATACAAGCCACACTTAGCATCACAAAACAAAAGAAAAGAGCAAGCCAGTGCACGCAGACCCAGAAAAAAAAACACATTTATTATGCAACTATAGATATTAACTATTTTCCACATTGTTAGCACATACCACACTTTGACTAGTTGTGCATTGTAATTCACCATCCCTATCACTCAGCATTGCTTCTGATGAGTGAGGGTCTTGCCCTTACAAAACAGATCTGTCAAATAAAAACTACAAGGTTTAACTTGCAAGTCTATAATCTATTACAGCTCTTTTTGATTGAGCACTTTTCAATTGTGATGGTTTTACACCATACTAACTATTGGAATATATAATACATATATATATATATATATATATATATATATATATATATATAAATATATATATATATATATATATATATATATATATATATATATATATTTATATATATATATATATATATATATATATATATATATATATATATATATATGTATATATATATATATATATATATATATGTATATATATATATATATATATATATATATATATATATATATATATATATATATATATACATATATATATATATATATATATATATATATATATATATATATATATATATATATATATATATATAAAATATATATATATATATATGTTTATATATATATATATATGCATATATATATATATATATAAATATGTATGTATATGGTATATATATATATACATAATATATATATATATATATATATATATATATATATATACATATATATATATATATATATATATATATATATATATATATATATATATATATAGATATATATATATATATATATATATATGTGTATATATATATATATATATATATATATATATATATATATATATACATATATATATATATATATATATATATATATATATATATATATATATATATATATATATGTATATATATATATATATGTATATATATATATATATATATATATATATATATATATATATATATATATATATATATATATATATATATATATATATATATATATATATATATATACATATATATATATATATATTTGTCGAGCGTAGCGTACGTCTAATGTCACTTTCCTGCCTCTGCTGACTAAGATTTATAATCTCCATATGGCAGCAATTACGGCGACGCGATGGTCTGCTTATTGATATGAAGATATCTTAAGAAAAGTTATAACAAGAGGAGCTGTTGAGTGCACTAGTCATATTCAATTGTTATTTAGATATAAGTAGCTCGTAGCTCAATTTTGATAATTGAAAGAGAAATACAACACATGATTAATGCTACACATGCTCCTTCCCCCTCCCCCTTCCCAAAATGGTGTTTAGAATGGATATACGATATCCATTTTATACTAGGTAATGTTACTAAAACATAGTGTTGGGAAACTTTCAAGTTATTCACTTCCTACGTTGCTGGTTTTCTATACAAACATCAAATTCTATATCCTCAATGAACATTTGTATTTATTGTCTTCATGTAAATTTACTATATTGGTCTATGTACTGCAAGTTTTATTATATTTTATTTTATTTCATTATTCATTATATATGCGTGAGTTTTTGGTGTCATTCACATGTTTGAATTTCCAGCATGTGGACAATCAGAACATTGCCGAAGTAAGGACTCTAATCTCTTATGTGTGTTTGGTGGGTGTATAGATCATCTGATGAACATTGATGATATTCAAACATAGTAAAAAATACTATTTTAATGGCAAATTTCAATCTGGAATTTAGCAATCTGGTTTCTCTATACGATAATTTTCACTAACTGATAAATAAAATATTTTCCGTACGTTTATGTTGCTGAATTAAAGATTACTTAGAGAAAGTGAAATAATCGGTTAGCGAGAACCACAGTTGTGTTTTCATTCGTACATCTGCGATCCGTGAGATACAATTTAAAGATCACTTAAACGTATCCGTTACTTTCTGGAAATTTAGATCAAAGAGTTATCTAAGAGCTTACTCCAGTTTTGTTCACTAATGTAGGGTCATTAGTGTTGATGAAGCAACGCTAAGCTTACATGACGATTAGACAACAAAATTATTTAATATACTCTCATAAAAAAATTAAGTTGATAAATGGTCAAATGGAGAAATCACTAGAATAAAAGAAAAAATCATATTTAACAAATCTGTACATTTAATTTCATATTTTTCGAAAGGTGAAAAATAGTAACAAAGTGTGTGAGCGAAACTCATAAAACTTGAACGATTTGTTTCTCTTTTAGTGAGAATATTTACATTCTCTGAAGAAAAAAAAACACTTTTTGAACTTTACAAAATCGTGGTGGGCAGCTTCTCCCCAATTCAATTTAATGAGCCCCCAGTCTCAATTCCAGTAACGTACTGACGACCGATCATATTTCGGAATGTGTCAAGTTGTTTTCGGGAACGGAACAATTTGATGGTGGGTGGCCATGAAGCACTATTTTGCAATGGCGAAAAGCAAAAAATATTCCGCATTAATCAACATCACAGGTTTGGTGCTTAAAGCCCACTTGCACCCCTATAGGCCTATCGAACGGCCGACTCGCTTGTCACGGAAATATAAACTTGTAGTTCTCGCACAGAATCGCAAGACCATTCATAGTTTAACTTGTATTCAACATCGCAATTAATTGGTTTGATTACACAATACGTTCAAGGGCGGCCTGCTAGTTGGTCAATCGGTCAATGACCGATGCACCCACACTGGTGTCGCGTCTAGGACGAGACTAGGATTTGTATTAATATATTTATTTGATCAAAAGCATACAATGACCGAACATGCTGATGCAGCAGATAGCATGACAGTCTGAAATAGGGGCAGCAACAACCAACAATTTTCTACTAGTGATGAAGAAGTGATTTATGTGGGAGAGAATATGCTTATTATAATAATTATCATGGTTATGCTTTTCTCAACGGCAGATACGTACAAGGATCGTCATCGGGACACTGTTTGGGTGTAAACTGGTATTCATTTACAACCAGTTGTACTTACTCACTAAAATTCACGGAAATGAAGCTACACAAATTTCATATCACACCATATTGAAATTTTGCATATATTACCACTGCACCGCAATAAGTTATGTGGTATGAATTAAAAAAATATGGACATTTGCTGGATTTGAGGAAAACACGTAAATGATGGTTCATCTTGTGCCGACTATGATTTATGAAATGATGGAAAAGCAAGGGCATCATAGCCAACTGGGGTGTAGGAACAACACATGACACATTTGCCAACTGGTAAAACAAAAATGCAATGAATTTTGGTGATGTATTTTATTTCTTTAACATAAATATCCCTATCTTAAATATAATTGTAGACCATATGTAAGTGTTTTCCTTAATTAATTCCGTTTTTTGCTACATGGTAGCAACACAGCATATACAGATTTTAACCGTTAGATATATCGGTCTGATACTACTGAGATTGATGAGAATTGAACAATGAAATACGACTAAAAGAAACCACTGAAAGTAGGCCTACTAAAGCACGTGATATTGACGACCTTCCTACACATTTTTTTTGGAATAAGGAAGCTTTGTAGCTGGTACCTTTGTGACATAATTGGCATGCCAGATACGTTGTAAAGCGAAACTAGGATTTATATTCGTGATTTGTTTTCATTAGTCGAAAATCCCTTAACGTTATTGCTGAATATTAATAAATGGATTATCTTAAACACACATGCAATGGTTACATTAATAACCTTTCGTCATAGTCGATATGATTAAGCTTTTTAAGATAAGTAGATATGTTTGTGTCAAAGTAGCAGAATGATGATGAAGTCATTTGTGTTTGATCAACTTCTTTAGCGTGCAAGAATTGAAAAATACTGATACAGTAGCCAGCATTACTGTATCGGGTTATAACAACAACAACCAACAGTTTTCTACCAAATATAATAGATGATATTCATCAGTGCACCTGCTCAAACTTGTGTGTGGTGGTTTATGCAATCACATAGGAGGTCTCTCCTATTTTCTAATGAAAATCTGTTATTCTTATAATTGGTGTTAATAAACTGAGTTTATTTGACTTTGTTAAAGTTCGTTGTCCATAGTTCATAGTACCCAAATCAATATAAATGATTGTTTGAATTTTACCAATATTAGACTTCGTACATAAGAAATGAAATAATTACTAAAAGAAAAAACAGCTATTTATGCCCATAATCAATTAAAAAAGAAAGCAAAGATAATGGTAACTTCTTATTGAATCTCGCTAAATCTCAAAAGTGTTAATTAAAGAAGGAAGCTTTACTTATAATTTGAATGTGACTCGTGCTGGTCTCATGAAGTTATGATGAATTCCCTGATTCTAGATTGGGTGCCTTACAATACTGATGTTTGTATCTTTAAAGATGTAAACGTTTTACATGATACATTGATTGGTCAAGTTTGTTGTTATATAAAATAGCGGATGTTTAATGTAGCAGACTGTCAAGTGAAGACAGCATTATAAAATATTAAAAACAAAACTTAAAGATATTTGTAGCAACTACAGACACCAGGAAATTAGTAAAATCATATAATAATTCCTATTCAGAATTTTTGAAAAACCAATCATGTCAAATCGTTTTACAGATTTAAAGATAAATTAATATATTGTACAATGGATTCGGTTAAGTTAGCTGAATCTCATACATGTGCATCCAATTTGATTATTAATGTACATTTTAACAAGTAATGGGCCACACAGGAACATCACAGAGGAGTTAATATATATCAATAAGCGATACAATGATCAATGTATTATCTACTGAGATGTTTGACGTTATTATCTTACAGAGAAGCCCAACTTGACACGTTTCGGAGAAGTAGTTTTTATTTTCTTGAATCGGTACCTGAATTGTTCTTTTGTGGTGTGTAAAACCCAATCCGTTTTCTAAAGCGTTGAGAACTACAACGTAATAAATATATTTCATTGTTTTCTTCCAAGAAAACCTCATTTGTTCCGTTTTTGTCAGTTTGACCTTGCATTGTATTGTATAATGTTATAATTGCAGATCCAAGATAATTACAAGATTGATGTTTTCTTTCATTTATAGTATATGATACATGGGCAGATCGGCAAAGCATGTTTTTGTAAAATGCATTTTAAAGCCCATCTCAATAATCAAACAAACTGTTTCCAACAACTAACAAAAGAAAATTAATTTCCAAACAAACACATGCTCATTAGTCATGTATCTGCAGCTATGACATCACAAAATGTACTTCGAGGTCCCTTTTCACCACACCTGCGAAATCTTTGAAATGTAATAAATCCTCAACGTCCAATGTTAGTCGTGCAAAGTCCAATGTTAGTCATGCGATGTCTTAAAAGCCAAACATGGAAAAACGAATCAAATTAATGCATATTTATAATAAAAGTGCACATTGTGTCGCGGAAATAAACACTAGGTGATATAAATGCATACTGTGTGGCAAAATACATATTGATTGGGAAAAAGTTTATCTAATATCTATGCCAATCGCCGCTCAATGGACACCAGCAAACACTCTCCTTCGCTTTGCCATGAGTTTCTGTGACGTTCATTTTCCTTTTACCCTGAGGGTTACATGTCAGGGCGTGTCCTTCGATACTTGTTGTGGGATTACTTAGTAAATGCAAAATCTACCAACATAGTCTCCTGCAAATCTCGTACTTTGCTGGTATTTGGCTGCTTATCTATCAATTGTGAATATTACCAATGGACCAGTGGATCATGTCAATGTTGTTGATAAAGATTTGAACTGTATTAGAGGTAGATTTTCTCCGCATAGCAGGATTAATTTGACATTAGAATTGAACATTAGACATTAAGCATTAAATCTAATTTTAATGTGCTGAGAAAATGCATTGCTATTCTTGTAAATTCTAGCTTTGGCATCATCGCTACCTCTCGTGAGAGAGCTGCAATCTGGGTTGTCAAAACATAACAATATACTAATAGTTCAGAAAACGACACATGGATCTACCGAAGTGCTAAGTACAATTAGGGAATACGAGGTACAACTAATGTATTCGCATTTCCGTAACTTCTAAAATATATATAAAGCAGAATTTTTCGTTTCAAACCGATGTACTATTTCCAGAAACTATAAAGAAAGTTGTTAAACTTCCGAATGATTCAAAGGTCATATAAATGCAGGCAGTTAAAGTGGTATCTGGGAAAGCAACTAATTAGTCTGTCGATTCCGGTCCAAGACCGTGAAAACTCCCACAGTGACGTCCATAAGCCACTCAATTTCTTTGATTCGTTTGACATCTATATTGGGGATACATTTCGTCACTCACCAATCCGGCACTAACCACAAATATACATTTCTGACACCCATACTGCAATCGCTGGTCCTTGTGAATTAGAGTATCCCGTATGCCATCATGAAGTGAAGTACATGGCAATCGCCACGTCGATGTTGAAGGCGAGCTCTTATCGTTTACGCCAGTATTAGCTCAATACAGTATGAAATTCACAGTCGTATTCTAATTAAATGCTGCAACTTTTTACCATCTATTTTTTTCCACAAACCGATTATTTTTAGTCTTCCTTGTTTGGTCTTCCTTTTTCGATGGCAGTGTTTACCATAACAGTGGATTAGCATACGTGATTTCAAGTATACTGACGCAAAGATACGCTTAACTAATGATGTTACTTATTTTAACTTGTTTTAAACATTTAGTTATCTAAATACACAACATCTGTAGGTTTGCAAACAACAAACATCAGTTTTCTACCAGGGATCGAGACAATGATAGATGCCCCGGAACCTGCTCATGTGCGACAATTTACCCGGGTGCGTGGTGGTTCAAATGGTGCAGCAGAGCTCATCTCAAAGAGAGATTCGTACAATTACGATCTTTTGTATCTTTTAATGTAAATATTGTTTCTGAGGAAAACAGTTTTTTCCCTACAGTTTCAATCCCGTGCCATCGGAACCGTTCATCACATACAATGCTTGTTTCTTAATTTGAGGTGCATTGTTGTGTTTTATAGATTTCCAAATGGGCCTTATAAAGATATTTACAAAGTGGCCTAATTGTTAGTAATCATTCAAAACCGCGCATGGGTCAGCAAAGGTTTTGAGAAATATACGTAGCTCGCTGACATTATTTGCTCATGGGTCCTGTGAAGATAATAAATAGAACCACGGACAGGAAGATTATATTGATAAGAGACATATCTACAAATATTCATGCTAAAATGAAAAACCATAAGTGATGCTGATGTCAATTCTATTGTTTGGATAAAGATACCAAAACAGTATTTTAGTTTATTTTCACAATCATACAATATTTAAGCAAAGCTAGTTTAAAATATAGACAACAACAATGAATTTACTTAGGTACTTCTTGATCGTCTACGATTTGGGGGGCAATGGTATCGGTGTAGACAAACAAGTATTCGATGTTATTCGACTTCCATGGTTGTTCGCCGTACCGACATTTATTGGTGAACACGCACATATCGTCACATTTAAATCTTTGACATATTTTTCCTTTGAGTATTACGACTCGATCAGCGGCAGCAAATATCTTTTAATGTCTGTTATAAATCATCCCCAGCAAACTTCAGCAAGTCTCGAGGGTTTCAGGTAAATACCGATAGTAGTACAATTCACACTGGAATGAAGGTATTGTCAAACGAATTTATAATTTAATCAACATTGGTGAACTAACTGTTGAATTTGGAAGGGTAACCGTGTCATTTTACCAGATATTCGTTCGTTCCGTCTTTACGTTTTCGTGATCGAAGAATCTTCTCAATTTTATAAACCGCGTCTATTTCCCTTTTACCTATCATTTGTAATACCTTTCGATAGAAGTTACCGGTTACTTCTTTTCCTCTAAGATCTTTAATCCCATGCACGACGAATGACGACGGATCACTTTGTCGACGATAAATATTTCTTCGGTCCATCGCGGCAAAAAGCCTTTGCAAAACACGGTCGTGTGATCATACTTAAACGAACGACGTCTCCTGTTTGCAAGCTTACATCTTTCTTTTTTTGGCGATTTACCGTATAAAGCTTCCCAGACTTCCAATTTCTTGCGCTGGTGAACATCTTCCGGAGCCCGTCCAAAGCTGCGATGACGAGCACCGTTGTAGGCGACAAGAACTTTTGGGCAGTACGTCGATATACTTGTAAGTGCCTGTTTGCGGTATATTAGCGCCACATTCGGGTTTTGATCAGAGGCTGCGCCCACTCACTAAAGTTTACAGGTATAATGACTTCGTCATCCGATGGCGATTCAAATGTTTTTTGATCGTTAAATCATCAAATAATACTATTAGGTAATCCTTAAGATACCTAGAAATTAGTACTATTTCGTGTCTAATAAATCTGTTGTCACACTAGCCTACAATAACAAATTCACAAGATGAATTGTTATATGGGATATGCTTACATTCCTTAATCTATACAGTGTGACAGTATTTAAAGTTAATTTATTAACATTTTCGTAAATCACCTCTTTGTGGATGTATATCAAAAAATACCAACATGTACCTGTAGGTATTAACTCGACTTCTTGATGAACTGATGTGTTTCACCAAAAATATTCAGCACCTAAAAGAGCAATTAACTGGCATCACAAAATATTACTTGTATGTGAGCTGCGGTGTAGGGGCTTACCAGGGTTTGGTGAGTGACACTGTTTGTTTATTTCATTATCCGCCCTCATAGTAGATTTACGTTACCATTTTTATAAAATACGGTGACACAGCGACCGGCCTACGTAAAGCTACACTCATGACGTCGCATAGTGCACACGCTACCTTTTAAAGGAATTAAATTGGATGGTGCAAGTTACCTGTCAGTGTTATACAGACCAAGTCATATGGTTTTAAGGGTTGAGCTGAAAAATGTTCCAGTAAAAATCGGAAAATATCACTGGCAAATTATGTTTTAAAATTTGCTGCACATCTGCGCATCCGATAAACATGAACGGGTATACGCTATAACTACTACAAGGGATGATGTACAGTATTGCAAAGCTATGATATAGAGTGCAAACTCAGTCAGGTGGTATCTCACTACCGCATATCAGGACATTTAATGTAAACAGAATGACCTTCGCATGTTTACCGTCATTTTACCAAATTTTCGTCATTTTCTTTTAACTTAATTTTAGTTATTTCCAAAATCTACCTAATACCAGAAGTATAATTTGTACATTTGTAAGATTTAATTTTTCTGGGGTTTGATTCCTGCAACTTTTCAATCTGAATGTCTATAATATGTTTCAATTTTAAAAGTACTGGACGAAAAATAATTTGTAGAATCAACCCAACATCATTTCGTGGATTCTAGTGAGTAAAATGAGTGTTTCTTCCTCCAAACGTATACCAGCAAACTCCAACATTCGACGTGGTTCATCCTTGTACGTATTTGCCATTAAGGTACGCCAGCCGCAACCATTAAACCACTATGTAACAGGATAGGCTGTGGCACATGAATAACTTTGCTGTTCATTTTCCCGATCACGTGTTCAGAACTACGGGGTAATTTGTTTTAATGGGAGCCATTTCCAGTGTTGGAACCATTTATGTTATTGTGATATTCCAATACAAAATATGGCTATTCAATGAAAAGCATTGAAAATTATAGCTACATAGATTAGATAAAAAACAATTGGCCCACGTTTGAGCGCATCTTCAGGCAGTATGTGTCCTATGGGTCTGAAATGTTCAATATTGTAAGTTTTGATTGTTTGAGAGTTTGAACTGGACTGTACTAAGAAAATACAAATAAAATGAAATAAATGTTGATTTTTTTTTTGTTTTATTGGTGTTCGCACAATCAACAGAGCAAATCCAACTTTCTTTCCGTAAATTTGAGTGAGTATCCACAATTGTTTGTTTCTCCAAAGGTTTTCCAGCAAACTCCGTAAGAAGACGTGGTTCCGCCTTGTACATATCTGCCGTTGAGGTAAGCCCGTCCGCAGTTATTGAATCACCACCCAGCAGAAAAAGAAAAACAGTTGAAATGCACAAACTATTAAGTAGTCTCAATTGTTTTTAACAAATCTTGACTGTTTTAACTGATAATGAACATATCACCTGTTAAAACCCGATAGGTTTGATTGGAATCAACATTTATTTATTTTAATTTTTCAACAGGGACTATTATAAATCCTTGTTAAAACCAGTTATGCTGAACTGAAATCAACTGGCATTTATTGTTTCCAACAAAGACATTTACAAGTCCCTCTTAAAACCAGTTATTCTTGACTGGAAATTTTCTACAGAATATAAATTATGATTTCCAGTTGGAAAATATATTTTCCACCTGAAAATTTGCATAAATTTTCGTAAAATGTCCTTCATTTAAAGGAATTTTACTTTATTTTGGGATTTTGCATCAATTTTAGTTACATTTCCTTACATTTTTGTTAAATTGTTTTCAATTTTTAAAAAATTTCCAGCAATATTCGGAAACTTTTTTAATTTTTGAGAAATTTACTTCAAATTTCTTTAAATGTGTATAAATTCTTGTTAAATTTTGTTTCAATTTTCGTGAAATGTCCTAAATCCATTTTTCAAATTTAATAATGTTATTTCTCCTATTCTTTCCCTCCCATCCTCTTTACAAATTGTTTTACCTTGATAAAAGACTTACATTTTTGTAAGTTTGCCATTTTCGGACAAAAATTAAATCTAGCCCCCGATGTGCTTGTACGTTTTTGCGTATTTGCTGCTGCAATATATACATTGTTTGTGGGAGGGGGGAGGAAGGGGGTGGGTAACGGTGGAGGGAGGATAGATAAATATAATTGAAGTTTAAAACTGTCCAAAAAAGAAGGAAGTTTAAATATTTTCCAAAAAGTTTATAAGAACAAAAGAATGTCAATATTTCTTTGTGGGATATAACTACGAAAATATGAATAAAAACCAAATTTGAATTAAAATCTATTTGCTTCCACGTTTGATACCTGTAATTTAGTAGACCCTTACTTATTGAAAACCTAAAGAAAATTTGAGTATCATATGATGGGGTAGTTTTATTATACCCTTAATAGGCCTATTATTGGTATTGTACCGCCACTTGCAACTGCCAATATATTCATGACCGACTTGGCAAAACAACTCCTCGAAAATTCTCTATGTAAGCCATAGTTATATTTAAGATAAGGTAACAATATTGTTTTCATTTCGGAGTATGGGGAAGGGGCAATTAAGGACTGAACAAATATCTAGTGACTTTCACCCATCCATCAAATTCACCATTGTGGTGGGCGACTATTGTTTACCACCTTTTCTTACATTGATCAGATTTTCAAAACTACCTTTTCCCACATCATGGTGGTCAACATCTTGGTTTTTATATGAGGCGTCAACGTGGTTGTAAATGGTGTAAATTGTACGTTTTATTACACCTGCATTGACAATCGTATTGTCTAAAGCATATAATTTGTTTATTACAATAAATGCACACTTAAAAACATGATGTCATGGCCATTAACCCGGCACTGCCAACCACCACTGTTTTGTTGTATAAATGATGGTTTTCGGTTGAAACAGTATGATAGAAGGAATGAGTGTCAAATACAATGTTGGAAAAGTGGCCTTTGAAGCCCAACCAATTAATATGTGTCAATGGTTTTCAAACATGGGAAAATAGAGAAATAGTTACAAATGCGTTCTTGTCAGACAACCATCGAAAAGGTGTAAAATCCGTATGTATTTTATACATAAAAATCAACCAGGTAAAGTAGGGAACAACCATTTCCCTGGTCGGCCTTTTTTTGTTAGGGGAGTAGCTATTATACTGATAATTTTATTTGCTTATAAAAGTTTAAATACGTAGCTGTAACTCACAAAACGAACATCAGCCAGTGCTCACATCTTGTAGTTAGTTATTAATGAACAAAACATTGAGGAATAGTCTGAATTAGTTTTGGCTTTGATTATTATATCAAATACCTATAAAACAAAGACAACCATCGGTTTTATATCAGGAAACGGAAACTTATGCAACAAAGTTGATTTAAACGTCAGGATGATTTTGAGGCAGTCGTAATTTCAATCAATTGGGACAATATATTTCATTCAATATGTCTGAACCTTATCTTAGGTCATTTTACACTTCTAGAAAAATTTCTACAAATATGCTTGTTGTATTTTATTACATAATTTAATGTTTATCTAGATTAACCAAATATCACTAAGTAGTACTGGGCAGAACAGATTTTGATAAGGTATTCATATAGAAGCTCAATGGTTTCTAAACTAATGCTTGATTTGTATTTCAGAATACATTTTAATTCAATTACTAGATTCTGGTTTTGACTTAACGATATATTTTCAATATTTGATTTAGCGATTGATTGAAAATCGTATTGTAAGGAAAAAGCATAAATGCAATGAAACTGTCGTATAGTCCTTGCGTACATTCGCATTTAAGATAGGAAATACAATACTGATTTGATCACCCCACGCATTTCTTTAATGTTTATTATGTAAATAAATATTATAAGTAAATATGTAATACTTTTCCTTTACTTTGATAAAATACTTTCTGGTTCGGTTCTGGTATTAATATGCACAACGATAAACATCAAAGTATCGGCTTTGGAAGCTAAAAAGGAGGAGACAGCATGATAATTTTTTAACACACCTGTACAACAACAACAAACAACAGTTATCGCTAAGTGTTTAACCATTGTAGCTATGCTTACCTCAACGACACATACCTTCGTAGCAGCTATGTTCTTGGTTGGTACACACGCTATGTCATGATCGCATTTCAGATGGAGACCACGAATAGTGCACTGATACAGTCTTCATACGATATATCACTATCGCGACGATGTAATCATGTTAGAGACCAAGAGCAATTTCAGGGTCATCGAATTGTATAGTAGTGTGATTAAACAATATCTAACCACATAATTTCTTATACATATTGCTATATTGTAAATGTATACAAACCTTAAGCACATTATTGAGTATTGGGATCCCTGGCATCGTCCGATCGTCAGGAGATAGTATGTTCATTCAGTCAGGTCACTCACAAAGCAACAACAACCAACAATTTTCAACCAGAGATCGAGACAACGATAGATACAGTGGATCATGTGCCACATCACGTCCAGGTGCGTGGTGGTTTAATCAGTGCGGCGCTGCTTTCCTCAACGGCAGATACGTACAAGGAGGTTGCATTCCGCAAGATTATATAGTCATTTTATAACATGAAATGTACACTTATATCAAATTTGAAGGATATTAAACACTTTATATCGACAGCGGCTTACTTGTTTATATTCTTTATTTGTTCTTCTTTGTCACTCTCATAGGTATCAGAAAACTATAAACCTAATGATTCATTCAGGTTCCATCTTTAAAAAAAAAAACACATACTATTATCTGGAAAAGTGTCCATTGATATTTTCATTCCGACTGATTATACAACGTATAAAAGATAGCTAAAAACTGAGATAACATTTTCAATTAACTAATTTATCCTACAAACAACAACACTTTTTAATATTATCTTGCTGTATTGTATTTACTATGTGTCACTTATGTCATCTTCACCCACTTGATGTTACTAGTACTGAAAAGTGCAACTGTGGACTGCATTGGCGCTGCAGTAGACAGCATGATAGTCAGTCACGGGAGCTGGGAAAACAACAACAACCAACATTTTTAACCAGAGATCGAGACAATGATAGATACGGTGGGTCATGTGCAGCATTGCGCCCATGTGCGCGGTGGTTTAACCAGTACGGCGGCTATGCTTACCTCAACGGTAGAACGTGCAAGGATGGGTGGGCGTCATTTGTGGATTTACCTATTATTTTGTGTAGAGGATCAGTAGGATTTCAGAGAAATACATATAATAACATATAAGTAAAGAAATGGGTAAACCCTTTATATCAGAACATTTGAATGACATTTTAACTAATATTTATCTAATAGTTTTACATGAATTTCACTAAGTCTTCGTCAAAATATTCACTTCATATATTTTTCTTAAATTACTCTTTGGCAAAATGTAGATATTTTACGATCTTCATAGATATCCCCTTTCCAGAAACACTACTACCCAATCACTGCTGTCGTTTTTTCTTTTTGGTGCGTTTTGGGTTAGATAATTGGTCAAACGTTTTAGCAAGGGTTGGTATACCTTGCTACCATGTTGGGTTAATGTACTGGTGTGGCGGCTAATGTAACCAACATTTAGGATTGGGACTCCGGGGTCATAATTTGGGATTTTCGGGAGGAAGGGGGGGGGGCGGTTGTAGGTTTAGACCTAATTATTGAATACCCTGCAACTCTTAAGTCAAGTATGAATGAATTTATCTTGAGGAATATTTTAAAGCAAACATTCCCTGTTTTGGCTCCGTGGACTTCTGGAATGAACCTACCAAATTCCCATCGATACCCTCTGGTGTAACTCTGTGAACTTTTGGAATAAAATTATGCTTGTGATAGTTATTTTTGCATAATGTCATACATACACAAGAAGAATCATCAATGGTTCTGTGCTTGGGATGGGAATTTTTAAAAATCTCATATTGCACATATGCATCCTCGAGCGGGTCCGCTGGTTCCACACTTGTCATCGGAATTATTTTAAGAATGACCCATGGTTCAATTTGGCAAATATATTTGTAGTATTTCCATTGTCTTTTAATTTTTAGTGGAAGCTGGCTGCACGTGAGTGTTAAGAAATTTATTTTGCAATTTTTTTAAGTTTCATGGATACAAGAGTTTTAAAATAAGAATCAAAATTCAACAAAGTTTGAGCTTGTTTATATGCAGACTAACAATAACGAGTGTGGCCTACAAGTGTGGCCTACAGTATATGAATTCAACCGCTGTAACTCCTGTGAGTTAGCAAACTACTGGGGATTGATTATCAAATCTGTGTTGAGGTCTGGCCTAAAGTGCAAAATGTCTCTATTTATAGAGGATTACTGCGCATTTGCGATTCAGGCATTTGAAAAAAAAACAATATGTTAATCTGTTTTACAGTTTGTAAAAGTCATTAAATGGAATATTGTCAGTCAAATGAGTGTGTGAATTGAATCAATCGTATTGATTTTCAACGGCAAGACTTGACTATAAAAAATGACTACTTACAAATAAATAATTAGTCAATGTTTAGGGCTCAATGTTTAGGGCACTTGCGAATGTTTAACGTGTACACGCTAAACACGCTAAACAATCAAAGCTCTAAAAAATAGTATTGATAAACTACAGTATTGTTTATCAAAATACCGTAAGCTATGTAATAAGCGTCTGGAACGTTTATTTAAATAAAATTGCAGCATTTTAGGCCCAAAGTTACTTCCTAATAAATGCTCATGGTGCTATTTGAACTGCTGTGTACATATATGTGAACTAGCCCTACAATAACCAACACAAAAACATAGTGAGCGTCACACAAATAAGTAAAGAATATTAAAAATTTAACTTGAATATTTAACTTATAATAAGTATTATATTAATCAAATGTATTATAATATAAGTTAACAAATGTTGGGTGGGCACTTATTAGAGCATAATACGTTGAGAACGGTAATTGAAATATTATTAAAGATGTGCTATTAAAATACAGTAATTCCGTTACAACATTCAAATATTGTTTAACAATATTTTAGAAAGAAAAAAGAACCAGAAACTTTAACGTCAACAAAAGCTAAGAAAATAATGAGCAAAAGGAAAAGAAGCCAGTTCCTCTGTTTAGTGCTCCTGTAATTACACAGCATTATCAGTGGTTTAGTGATGCAACTAAAAACATGAAAGTATTGTAGACAGGAGCTTAACTCATCAAAGGAGGAAGCAGGTCCAGTAAAGACAAACACACACATATGAAAATAGACATTTGAGTTTAAAGGATCAGCTCCTGTGCAAGCTAAACAAACATGGTAAGTTAAGTGTTTCATACCATCTTCATGTTTTTCCATGGAGCTTTATAGAAAAACATGCTTACAAGGACACATAACAACAAAATCCCTGCATAAGTTTTTACTGTACATGTTGTAACCTTTCAAGAGAATGTGTATGGCTACATAAATTACATTTATTTATCGTCCCATAAATAAATTCAAAAATAAGCAAAGCCATATAGATATAGCGTCACTTCCAGTTTTCAATTTTGATTGCGAGAAATCTGTGATGTTATCGATATCACATACAGCACGGCGGTGCTCACTTCTGAGCGTATTTATCGGTCGATACATTTCCTTTAACTTGCTAAATGTCAGATGCTGCAAGGCGTCACTTAGCTGACTGTCCTAAGACTAATTGAATAACCTAGGTCTTTAAGAATCTAGGCGTCGAACTGTGGAGGTGTTGTTTCTTACACCTTTCCACAAAAAGTATACAGCAAGTCGAATAATTGTAGTGTATTTTTCCACCTGGAGTCACTGGTTTAGAATATTAAATACGCCAGCGTTTATCAAACACTAGCTTCTTTAAGAATAGTGTAATTCGTTTTCCAACTAGAATTTGTTGATAATTTGTTATTTTAGTGAAGTAACTAAAGAGGAAGCACCCATGGTGCAACATTTGATATTGTTTGGATACACTTTCTTCTTTTTACATGATAACTGCGTTTCTACTAAATCCATACTGTATTTGTATGTGTATGATTTCAAATCCAAATCAAGAGTAAATGAGAATAATATGTTACTATTTTATTTGTCAATTTTAAAGCATGAAACTATGCAAGACAAATTTAATTAGTAAAAAAAATGAAATAAATGTGATATGTAAGTGAAGAGATTTGTACAAGTCTTGCATATATTAGAAAGATTCTGCCACTCCTAACAACTTAACAAATTTCAATATCGATAAGTAGATAATTAGACATAAAACTTAACCAGGTAAGTAGTCCTAAATTTGTACGAAAAAAGTGTATATATTCACAAATCATTTTTTTCTGGAGGTACTAATGTATTCATGTCTTTCAGATAAGAAAGCTCTGCTGTATTCTCAGGGTAATACTCCATCAAACTGCCAAAAAAGAAGTTAAAATCTGACCTCAGTGCATCATCATTGACTTCCAAAATGATGGAAAGAAGCCTTCCACAATCATCAGCAACTTCCACTGATGATAATGTCTGTGATTCTTCAGAGGATGGAAGGTACTGCTATAATTAGCTTGTACTTGCACTATTGGGACTCTAAATTTCTACAAGTGTAGAGTTACGTCATATTACATCAAAGTTAGAGTACAGTAGTTATTTTTCTTTTTTAGTTTTTGGACTTCCAAACAATGACAACGAAATGCAACTCTTGGAATAGTAATGAAATTAGGAAAACTTGCAGACATCGAAGTTAAATTTTAAGGAAGGAAATTTGTTCGGCCTGTTATAAAATGATGTTGATATAGGACACACTTGCAATGGCAACCATAGGGGTCATTAGCGTTAGGCTGCATAGGAAAAACCTCCAATTTGGTTGAATTTTGTTATGCGCATTAGCTGGCATACTAAATCCAATTCACAGCAAGGGCTCACTGGAACTTGTGTTTTTGAGCAAGACACTTTACTCTGCTTGGTCCAGTCCACTCAACTGTACATGAGTACCAGCGATGCTGGGGAGCTAAACTGTAACAGCCTGGTATCCTTTCCAGGTGGAGTCATGTACTCCTATCCGCTCGCGCAATATAAACTGGATATACCGTATTTGAACGTATTAAATTCCCCTGCTCTACTAAGCGCCCACCCCAATATTTTTTGACTGACATTGATAACATAGTACATTTTACTAATTTGAAGACTTAAATTATTTTGTTCATATTCTTTGCTTATTTTGCATGTGACGCTCAAAACTTAAAATATTTTATTGAATAACACATTGTACGTTCCCCGAGCATGGGTGATTATTAGGAAGAAGCTTCAGACCTAAAGAGTAGTACAATTTTATTTTCGTAAAAGCCCGGGCGCTTATTACGTTAATACGGTCAGGGCCTGGAATGGATAAACGTTGTCCTAATAATCAAGTAGAAATCCATATAGCTACACTCCTAGAAATTTCACTGCAGTTCTCTTTTTTCTATTTTTACAGATTAATTTTAAGAATGTCTCAAAGAGACTTGCCTAAAGGAAATGGTGAGCAGCAAGCTTTCAAACTCATCAAATGTGAATCTGCAGGACATTCAGCGTGGAGTAGAAAAATAAAAAAAGGGAAGGAAAGGGAAAGGAGCAAATATAGAAAAGGAAGGAGCAGAATATCAAAAGTTCAAAACATTTTGGTGAAGGATAGGAAAATATTGTCATGCCCAAGTGCGCACATCTTTTAATTCATTGTTTAGGAGCAGAAAATAAAAACTAAACAGTTTAAAACATTTCTGACGAAGGATAAGAAAACGTGCTACGCCCAAATGTGCATATCTTTTAATTCAGAGTTGGATGTATATGTATTTTTTTTTTTTTTTATCAACTTCCCTTGTAATAAGGTAAGAATTTATTGCATGTGTAGTTATACAATTTTGTACAAGGTAATTTTTATTGGATCGTAAGTATACATTTTGCAGCCTGAAAATAACTTTTCTTGGTTAGGTGTGCTCTTTATTTGTTGTATGTGTTTTAAACTTCTATTGTCCCAAGTGTAGTTTATTCAATATATTGTTTTTTAGTAATAACAAAAAAGGGCTATGGACATTTTACAGAGTAAAACATTCTTGCCATTTCCAAAGTGTGTTTTCAATCAATCATTAGTTCTTGTTCTTAATCTTACTTTATGATATTAGTTATGTAGCTTGTGAATAAAGAAAAAGAAACCAATGGAGTGTATTCATTTAAATTTGCTTTTGCCTTCTCTCTAAACAATGTAATATTCTATT
>JAIGNY010001048.1:57500-58665 GCA_020152595.1 Chiridota heheva
TGGTCTACTTACCTTGTTATATTAGCTATATGGATGTACAGACGCATAGGACACACACGCATTGAAAATGCGCTGAAACGTGGTTCAATCGTCTGCCAAAATATTTTGTTAGCGTTAATTAAATAGCATGTGTTTATATACTTTGCAAATTGTCGTGTTTGTTGTGATGATAAACATTCCCGATATATATTTTTGATAGTAAAAGTTGATCCCCTTAGTTTGTATTTAGCTTCTGTATAAAGTCTTACAGCGTTAGTTAGAATGTATTATGTACAACACAGACATCATCCCATGTAGGGGATAAGGCCATGGACAGCTTTAGCTTACTCCCACCAATCTGCAATTCACTTTAAGTTAGTATGTCGTCTTTTATCACTACTTCTATTGACCATTGTATTCGTCATAGCTCATTACACGACATCAATTCGCTTTATCTCTGGGTTTTAAAGATTATGAAAATTAGGCTCAGAAATCGATCTAGCCTTCCCCTTTTTAATTCTTTTACTATTACAAAATGCTTCTTGAAAACTGTGTGAATGATACCTACAGTACCTTTATTTGCACAGTTAGCCAAGAGAGTCAGAGTACTTGCGATATGTAGCAATATTTCCCTCTTCCCACTTTCATCAAATAAACCTTTTGCGCTTATATATATATAGAACGCCTCCTCCCGGCCTGCTCCCCTCCCCCTCTCCAATCAATGTTGGTGAAAAAATATCCTAATCCGCAAGATTGATCATATTTTTAACCAACATTGAACGGGGGAGGAGGGGATGGGGGGGGGTATTTGACCATCAAAATATATTCAATGTAACGTTATTTATTACATGGGAGCTAATAATATTAACAAGTGTTTCAACTATTTTGACCAAGATTGTAGTTCTGAGGTATTTTTCATTTGATTGTTGCAAAATAAAACAGTATATTCACTGCACTGTTTTAGATCAGACAAAAACTTTCCTTTATAATAATTCAAAATATGTCATCAACTAACCAATGATAAATGTGTGGTTTTAATACGTGCAAACCTCCCTCTATACGACTATTGGAATAGATCTGATTGGCCAATTTGATTCTCCTCTTCATATATTATCTGATTTAACCAGACAGGTGTATGAGCTGTATCAGACAATCAGATGCTTTGATTTCATAACTAGACAGTAGG